>PVKN010006775.1:0-27767 GCA_004027915.1 Capromys pilorides
AAGCAAGAGAATCAGAACATAATGACAACTAACATAACACAGAAATACTACTCAGTGTAGGATTTAAAAGGCCTAGAATGGAATTTGTAATAAAAGTTGGCAAAGTAAAAGAATGTTACCCTCTTCTTTCCAAAGGAAACAGAAGCATAACTAAGGATTTCAGGAAAGGAACAGGAGGAGAAAACTCCATTTCAGGTAAGACTAAGAAAGATACAGGACAGAGGTAAGAAAGTCCTGCAGGGCATGGGCGTGGGCTGTACCCCAGAGCCCACCCAGTCTACAGACAGACACTGAAGCCCGGATGGAGGCAAGTTCATTGCCTTGCTTTTATCTTCCCTGTACTATAATGTATCCCCCTTCATGTTTTATATTTCATTCTACACAAGCCTGAAATCGATCAATCAAAAGCTGTACAGCGTAATGCTCTGTGTCCATAATGATGACTCAGAGTCATTAATAAGTGGTTATACTGCTTATTTTTCTGCTCAGGATAAGAGAAAAGCACACAAGTACCTTAGGCCCATTCCACCACACAGTGTTGTAAGTTTTAGAACTTAAAGAGGGCATCTTCCAGGCCACTGAAGCTGCCCAAAGGCCAGTAGAGTCTCCATCAGTGCCTGGCCCTGGGCACCAGCTCCGAGTGCCACCGACTTGGTGAGGTCAGTCTACTCCGTCTCTCAGGCCGGGAACACACCATCCTATAGCCACCTGCTGGCAGTAGGTGACCTGGAACCTCCTGGCTGCAGATGACGTGTGTCACACCACAGGAGGGAGAGACAGACAGACAGACAAACAGACAAACACACACACACACACACACACACACACACACACACACACAGCGATCAAGCCATTGAGGTTCCTCCCCCAGGGAGTATGGTGAGCACTCCAGAAACATGACCTTTATCTCAGTTACTCTTCTCTCCTTGCTGGGACAAATACCTGACACCTAAAATGAAGGAAGGAAAGGTTTATTTAGCTCAACAGCTACTGGTAGTTTCAGTCCATACTCAGCTGGCTCAAGGCAGACTATTTTGAAAGTGGAGAAACCTCAAGAATGGTTTCTTGTAATCCCAATCCTCATGAGATTGGGGCAGGAGGCTCGCCATGAATTTGAGGTGAGTCGGGGTTTCATAGTTTAGAACAGCCTGAATTGCGTAGCAAGACCTCAGACCTTACTTGCTCAGGACAGAGGGTCAGTGCCTCCCTTTTCCCCAAACATCTCCTCTCTGCCCAATCAGCCTCAATCGCAGACTCTGCTGCCCCATGCTACAGGGTCCGGAGGACAGGCTGGGGCACTACCAGGTCCAGGATGACCCACTCCACACCCCAGAGAGACCATCAACCTGGGGAAGCACATGCTGCCAGTTTAATAGTTTGCAACTGTCTGGCTCGGCCCCTCAGGCCCCACCCCTGTCCTTCAGAAACACCCCTTGATGCTTCTCTAGCCGCATCCGCCCTATGACTTACACGAGGCTTTGGGGGGGTCAACTAGACACAAACTATAGCAGCCTTCCTCCTCACTGTGAGACCCTCTGGTCCTATCTCTCCCTGGTGGGGCACTTGGCCACAGGACACGCCATGTCCCTTGCTGTCTTTAGTCATTATTTACACACATCCAAAGCATAATGCTTAGAATACCTCCTCACATTTTAACTTGAAATATTATTTAAAATAAATTCTGCTCCCATATCTGAGCCCCACCAGGAAACAAGCCATGTTGATGGGTAAATGTCAATGCCAGGTCACCTCCACTGTGAGGTGATGCCACTAGGGGCTGTCACAGCAAGGACAATGCCTTCGACCATGCAAAGTAGAGTACAGTCTATCTGCCTGCTTATTCCATCTGCTCCAAGACAGCTTCAGGCACATGACTCTCACTGAATTTCACCTACACAGAGAACACGTGCTTGTAACAGTGTGGACTCTTCTACCTAGTTCTCCTCACTGTGAGCAGTACCATGTCTGCAGAGTCAGTCAGTGCGAGCAGGCTGAGGGCGCCCACAGGATGGCTGACAGGCAGAGCTCTGCAGCCCCCAGTCCTATGCCAAGCAGATCCCTGGACTAAGGAAGGCTGGGACTCATGAGTGCTGGCCCTCCCAGTGGGACCCAGCCAGTCCCACAGGAAGCAGATGGTTACACGTGTGCAAAAAAACCTCCAAGTGTCCCCACTGAGAGGAAGCAACTTGCAGTGCTGTACACACCAGCTGGTAAGTCATCTGTGACCTCCGAGCTCACCCTGAGCACCAGCACAGTCATGGGTGCTCAAAATGAAGACCATAAAAAGAGCCCTTTGTGTCCCTCGCCAGACAATGGATAAACACCTTGTGGTATCCATTTACCATGAAATATTACTCAGCCTTTAGAAAGAAGAAAACCCAACTGTTTGCAACAATAGGGGCAGCTGGTATGCCAAGTGAAATAAGCCAGAGAAACAAATAGGCACGACTCGCATTGAGGGAAAATAGTAAACAGGCAAACTCACAGAAACAGGTTGGTGGTAGCCAGTGGGTAGGGAGAGAGAAAAGAGGAGGTGCTGGTCAAAGCACATAGTGTCCCTTGCACAAAGTAAGTGAAATCTGGAGATCTGCAGTACAGCACAGGGCCTATGATTAACAACACAGCATTTGTTTAAAAACTTATTAAGGAGATCTTCTACTAAGTGTTCTGAACACACAATCAAAACAAAACAAAAGAACGGAAGAAAATTTTCAGAGGTAATGGAAAGTGTACAGCATTGACAGTAACAACGGTTTGAAGGATTCATGGGTATGAATGACCAACACATTAAGCTATATACTCAATATCTACAGCCTTGAGTAGGTCAGCCCTGCCTCAATAAACTTTTCCTAAGAAGCAAAAAGAAGTATTCGTTTGGCTTCTGGTTCATAATGGTGAACCCGTTATGTTTACTGCTCAACCCACCTAAACCCACTGAAAAACAAGCACAAAGTGCGAGATAGTAAAGAACTTAACAATGGAGAGAAGAGGAAGAGAGGGCAAAGCAGATGAGTCCAGAATATCTCCAGGTAACAGAGGCGTGCAGAACACAAATGTGCCATAACAGGGCTGCAGGGAAGAGGAGCAACAGCACCCAACTAACACTAGGTCATCCTGGGAAGCCTGGACAGGGAGTAGCACAAGGCTCCTCTGCTCTCTTCTCATCACACAGCACGGAGCCCGGCACCAGCTATGACTTCTAGGCCTCACAGCAGGTCACTCCCATTCTGCCTTGGGGGGAGCGACTCCTTCCACTGGAAAATCAAGCCCACCATGCCACACACAAAGCCCCCAGCAGACTTCCTTTTCAGGGGAGAGGGAGCCCAACCAAGTACCCAAGAGTTCCAGTTCCAGTGAGAACAGCCAAAATGATGATGACAATGCCTAATGACAAACAGAAAGGATGGACAGTGTGTCCATCACCAGGCTCTGCATTCCAGGAGCTGGGAGTCTTGAGATTTCAAGGACAGCATGGTCTACACTCTCAGGGCAACTGATCTTCAACCTAGAAATGGACACATGGAGTGACTGCTGCCTACACCTCTGCTTCTTTGAAGATATTAAGAATATACTCAGGAAAAACTATAAGAATCCCTGAGAAGGAACACAAAAGAACCCAGAGTGGGCCCAGCCAAAGAGTGGATGAAGGAAAGACCTTAGATGTCCCACTGATTTCACAGACAAGGCAGCAGCACCTGAATGGAAGAAGGTGGGCAAGACGGGGCTGTCTTGGTCCCAGCACTCAGGAAGCTGAGGCAGGAAGACTCTGCAGCCAGGAAGCAGAGGTAATCTGCACAATGCGGTGAGACCTTGTCTCAAAATAATAAGTGAAATTGGTACCAGCACAGGCAGGGGAAAGAAAAGAAACTTGCAAAGGCAAGGGACGCAGTTCTGCAAAACATGGCATAACAACTGTGCACAGGAAGCAAGCCCACTGTCTTTTTTTAAACAATAAAAAGATAGTCACAAAGCTGAGGAAAAGCAAATCACGGAAATTATGGTTCAAACTGAACCTAACTATATGTTGGAGTATTTTTTGCACTGATCAAGAAAAACCAGGGCTTGGGAGATAGCTCCGTGGCACAAGTGACTGCCTGACAAGTGCAAGGCTGGGAGTTTGAACCCCAGTCCTAAAAAAAGAAATCTAGAAACAGTAGTTCCTGTGCAATCTGAGAGCTCCAGAACTCTGATACTGAAGCCAGAGAGACAAAGGCACTTTTCTACCAGGTCTCGTGTGCCAACATCGCTGGAATTCACTGATTTTTTTTTTTTAACTTACAGAATCAGCATCACAGCACCCCAACAGAAAGCCAGGGGATTACCAGGAAGATGGTCAATGTTCCCAGCCTGGATGCCGCCACAGTGGTGAGGTAGGTGCAGGGGGTGGGAGAGAGTGAAGAGAAGCCAGACACTGGTGAAAGTGGATTTAACAAGAAATAAAGTCTTCGTGTATTACTTACAATCACAAACACCACCAAGTAAGAACTAAAAATAACTACCCAGTGCTGAAAATAGCAAAAGGAAGTGGCAGAAGAGGATCACTAAAGAATCCTGCTGTGTTCAACAGCAGTCTCAGTCTCGGTTATAACTGCTGGAAGTGCTGCGGCGAGTGGGGGCACAAGGAGCTGCTCCGGCTCAACAAGATCTGTTCTGGCTGACCTGCTGCTGTCTGCAAGTGTCAGTGAAGTGTAAACATTCAGTTCAGTCACTAAAATGTAGCTCCCCTCTCCGGTCCTGCATCAGTGACACATGGGCTATCCTGCTAGCTAGGGACATTGCCTCCCAGGCTCATGGAACTAAACACATCCTCCAAATATGCTCCCAGGCCCTTCCTTCAAAAGGGGGCACCGCACTACCCCCCACATCACCAGTCACAGCCATGTGAGGAAAGGAAATACACACATTACTCAGGCTGGCTCACAAAGTCGGTGCTTCTCTCCCGTCCCTTGTCTGCCCTTCATAAATCAAGGGTGTCTCTCCAGCAGTAGCAACATGACATCACTATACTGGAATGAGACCACAGTCCTCCAAGTCGCTAGATGCTAATTTGCAGTAATTACATTTAAGAACCTCATCTGAAAATCAAGATGGAATATTAATAAGGTCAGTGGCAAGGAGATATGGGTGGATGAGGCATGAGGCTTAAACTTACAAGGAGACCTTATTAGAGATAATATGTCTTAAAATCATCCACATTGATTTAAAAAAAAAAAAGTCTACACTAGACACCTGATTTACCAGTAGCTTAAATGGGGGGGAAGGACTCGAGGGGTGGGCTTACAATGGATTAAAGACTGATAGAGCTGTTTCCAGAACGATCCTATTTTCCTACCCCTCACCCTGGCAGCCTGTGGACTTCTGCTGTGTCTGATGACAACGGCCCAGAGGCCCCCAGCCCAGCAGGCCTTGTGGAGTCACTTTGCTCTTAATGTGGCCACCACCTCAGGACTATTCAGGGTACTCAAGCTCCCAGGGAGCTGGGCAAGGCACAGGGCGGAATGTTCACTCTATTGTAAGCTGCCTGCTTTGAAAAAAAGGGGTTCACTGGCTGAATCAGGACTACAGAACCTCTGTGAAAGTGTCTTTCGCTGTCACTATAAAATCTGTGGAAAATGGAGAAATGAAAGTGCTAAAATTAATAAGTGCAAACATATACACTTAATATGAGTGAGGAAAAGATTAAAAAGTGTTGCACAAGCTTTGGTTTCTTTTTGTTTGCAATAAACACTGGCATCAGACTGGAAGAGTCTATGTTCAATTGTGCAGGATACAGGTTCATTTAAAGAAGATACGTGAAAAACTAAGACTAAAGGTCATTTTTTAAATGATTTAAAAATCAAGATATAATTAGGAAGTATTTTTTAAAATTCTAATTCCAATGAGTGAAATGTTCCCTAAAACACGTAAGTCCATGCTGCCTGCTGCAATATTTTAAGGCATGCCTCAAGGTCATCCTTGGACCTTGTCAGCCAAGAGTGGCAGTCTAGGTAGGACCACAGTCATCAGGTTCCCCTGGTTTACATAAGCGCAGAATGACGCTGACTGCAGGCCTGTCTGAAAGACACACTACCGAGAGTTCAGAGATGAGAAGTGGAATGAGAAAGGATCCAGACACATCCCTCACAAAGAATGGCCAAAAGAGTTGTGGCCATTCAGCCTGCAAGAGATGATGACAGAAGGAGGGAAGGCTTTGGTCCAGGCAGCCTCACTGAGCCCTGCTTCCTCGTGGGTCCTATGAGGAAGCAAGTACGGACAAGATGCCCCTTGTATCCTCAGGAGCACACAGGATACTAAGAACAGTAATAAGCAACGAGAAAATGAAAACACGGCTGAGCTTAACAGAAGAACACATGCTCTTCTGCTATGCATGTATCAATTTAGCTGCTCACCTCAGCAACACTTATGGGGACCAACTGGCTATCCATAATAAAAGGATCACTGGCCAAGAACAAATCAGGGCTGGATGGCTAGCAGAGGGACCTAGGGAGATGAGGGGCAGAACACTGGAAGGGGCACAGACTGGGAGATAAGTGATCGCCTCTTCTCTAGCTTTTACATACGACTAAGTTTGGGATACTTATTACATTACTAAAACAAACAAAAACATGCAAAGTGATAGCCATGAAGTGTATCAAGAACCTAAGATTATCGTCAAATGTGCACTTGATATTCAATTTTTTAAAATGTATTTAGTACAGGGTCTGCAGGGTCTCACTACACAGATTGGACTCGGAGAGATTCTCCTGTTTTCAACCTCCCACGCATTGGAATTACAGGTGTGCGCCACCATACCGAGTCTCAATCATCATCTCAGTGCACCCCTGGGGCAGGGCTGGCACAGAATGCCCACCGGGGATCTAACCCTGGTCGGTGCACTCTGCCTAAGCAGGCACTTTAGTCCACTGAGCTATCTGGCCATCCCCAATATTCAAATATTTTAAAAATTGAGTGAGTATGATTTATGAAAGAGTAGATCTCAGTTAAACTGAAGAAATACAGTGTGAATTTCATATACTTTCCAAACTGCCCCTTCCCTTTCCTTTGCAATAAAACAGAGAAATGATTTAGATTTAAAATACAATACTTGGGGCCTGAGAGACAGCTCAGAGGCAATAAGAATCTACCTGGCAAGTACAAAGACCCAAGTTCTAGGCCTCGGGTGCCAGGATGCACCATCTCAGTTCTGGCACCTAGAGTGGTGGCACATGCCTGTAATCCCAGGACTCCGGAAGTCGAGCCAGGAGGATTTCCATTAGTTTGCGATCAGCTTCGAGGCTACAAAATGTGAGCCCAAGGTCAGCCCAAACTGCACAGTGAAACCCTGTCTCAAATACATACATACATACACATACATACATACATACATACATACATACAATACTTACTAAAAAAATCTCAGAATATTGGACCTACTGAGTACATCTAGCTTCAAGAAACAATCAGTTTTGCTGTGGATGAGTAAAAAGATCTTTCTGTGCAGGGATCAGCCCTAGGGGCCACTAGACTGATTCAACGCTCTTGTCCACAGTGTCCTGTCTGTCCACAGAGATGGTTTCCCCAGCAATGCAAGAGCTGCAACCTTAAACCTGTGTCACAGGACACAGCACATTTAACCAGAGATAAGACTGAGCTTCTTGGTTTCTCTGTCTACAGCTCAAAGAGATTTGGTATTTCTTTTACCAATGGGGTCATGCACCAGTAACCTGTCCTGCTTGACCCAGTGCTGGACAGGCTTGAGATTTCTGCAGCCAGGGCCCTCAAATCTTAGGGATAAAGGGCTCCTTCCACTCTAGAAGTTGTGAGGAACATTCAGCCTGTTAAGGACCCATGAAGTAGGTTCCAAAAGACCACAGGACTTATCTGACTTGACATCCTCATGCTTCTGAGACAGGTGCATGGCAGAAGCCAAGGGACACGTTCAGTGACCCTTGCTGGGAACTGCCAATCCGCAGGGTCCTGAGCAACGGGCTATGACAGACATTCCCAGAGTGTACAGGGCTTCTGGCCCCATGCAGGACTGTGTCAGGCTCATATGGGAAGTCTCTTCCCAGCTATCTCTCCAAGCCAGGAGCACTGCAGAGACATCATAAGCAAATCAGATTGATTTTAAAGATTTCAGCTCCTCCTCTAATTCAATGGGAGAAGCCAGTCCTTGTTGAAACAATCAGGAATAAAGCATTGCTCTGGATTGTTTAAAACAGATTATTATGACTCTCAACACCAATTACGGGAACATCAATAAACAAAGGATGAGACTTAAAACTCAATTCCCCTAAAGAAAACAATAGTCAGATATGCAATGACTGCCTCCAGGCCTCCAGGACACAAGTGACAAAGGAAGCTAACTACAAAAGCCCTACAATGGTGACAAATTAACTGAGGCAGCTAATACTGGGAAACATTTAAAAATCGAAAGTCCTCACTAGTTAGCCTCCTGGGCTGGGCTAAATCACTTTCTCTCTCTTCCTGATCTTCCACTGCTAATTTATCAAGTGGAAGTAATAGTATCTCTCCTACCTTTCCACAGAATTGCTCTTAGGAACAGTGTGTCTGTGCAAATGCTTTCAAAATGACAGATATGCAGTGGGTTGGTATTTTTCAAATCTTTGAGGACTATCTATTACTGTAAACCGACTCATCTTTTCCTCCTTCCTTCCAGTTTTTTAGAGAGTTGCTCTGTCAAACCTACACAGAAGCACACTCACTGGTGCACTAGGAATGACAGCCCCACTCTGCAGACCACCACCACTCCCCACCTGACAGAAAATGAAACTGAGGCACAGAGCGACTGGACGGTGCAAAGAGGGTGGGGACCCAGTGACCCTCACTTCGCTTAGCTCCATGAGGACACAGGAGTCACCAAGGCTTCTGGCTGGGCAAAGCCCACCCAACACAGGGGAAATCCGTCAGACCACTCGACCCACCTGCTGGGAGGAGCCCGGCGACAGCTTGTGGAAAAGAAGCATTTCTTACCTTTCTTTCCACAGAGTTCCAAAGATTCAGGAGACATTTTATATCTTCAGAATATTGTTAGACAACAGAACAGACTTTCATGGGAGAGAGTCTCCCCATGGGTTTTCAAAGTCATCTTTTTAAATGCAAATTAAATTTTTTATGCAAGCTCTAGAAGATTGTACCTGCACTTTGCCCCACATACACCAAGAGCTCAATTTGCTGAATGATTAAAATTTCTAAACATTTTATTATCATGCCCAGATTCTATAATTTGGGGAGAACAAATCTAAAAATATATTAAATGACAATATTAATCAAGAGCACCAGTGTCATGCATCCTTTTTCATAAAAATGAGAGCACAAGTTCCTGGTGTGGGGAGGGGGTAGATACTCAGCAAAGCAGACAGCAAAAATGACAGCAAAAATATATTTTTCCTTCTTAAAACAAAAGCAGTCTTAACCCTCCCGCCCGCGCCCCAAACTGGTGTCTGACTTCAGAGGGTGGGCTCCAGGGCCAAGTGGTCCCAGTTCAAATCCTGGCATGACCTGCAGCAAGCTACTCACCTTTCCCATTCCTGTTTCTACATCTGTGAAATGCAGACAACCATCGACCCTGCTGTCCAGATGCAACAACTTACATTATGTAACACTGACATGTACTTAGCACACAATCTTCAATAAATGCTGCCCAAGCAGGACCAGCACCCGATGCAAACCTCTTGCTATGTGTAAACAGAGGCAACGAGGCCCAAAGACATTGTGTGACTGTCCAGGACTCACAAATGCTCATCTCCATGGCCAACTAAAGGTTACTGGTGTTCTAAGTCCAGACTCAACTGCATTTCACTAATTCTGGATGAAACTGGGGTTGTAGTCCATCTCTCTGTCAATCAACCAGTCTATCAATCTATCAATTAGATACCTACCCATCTATTTGCCAACAGCTTATGTACAAATCCTTATGAGACTGAGGTCAGAAAATGTGGCCAGAACCTGGTGCCTTCCCTCTGATACCCACCTGGTGTTCAATCTGCTCACCAACTCCTGTGCCACACAACCCACCACCCCTTCCTGTGTGACACTGGCACCTCAGCACAGCGGGAGCCTCGCTCTGCTCCAGCCCACCACGAGGCCAAGCCCTGGCACAGATGGCCAGAGCCCTTCTGGGACAACAGAAGGCCACATCCATGCATCTCAAGCAGAGTATGTTCTTGTTTCTTACAAGAAAAATAGACCTATATGAAGGAATGCACAGTGTAGGGTGTGAGGGGCGTATAGCAGATGTATGAGAGTAGCAGAACTAATAACTTTAGAGACAGATGCTAATATTACGGGGTCTATTTTCACATTTATTTTTCAGGGAATTTGAGATTGAGAAAGTTTGTTTGTGGTACTGGGGATTAAAGCCAGAGCCTTCACTCTGAGCTATATCCCCAGACCTTTATTTTATATTTTAAATTTTTTATTCATGTATTTGGTACAGCATCTCACTACGCAGCTTGGACTCATAGTTATCCTCCTGTCTCAGCTCCCTCAATGCTGGGGTTACAGGCGTGTGCTGCCACATCCAGTTTTGGTGGCTTGCTCAACTCAGGGCTGGCACAGCATGTGGTATCAGGGATGGAACCCGGATCCTTGCACTTGCCAAGCAGGTGCTTAGACCTCCAGTCCCTATATTTTAAATTTTGAGCCATGGTCTTATGAAGTTGCTCAGGTTGTACTTGGACTTTCAACCTCCACTCAGCCAATCCAGCTTGGACTACCAGAAAGTGCCACCACACCTGGTTTTTGTTTTTAATAAATGACATGACAAAGGAAAAAGAAAAAGATCCCAGAGATCTAAGGAGATAAAGCTACAGTGAATGGAACTACAATTTTTTTTAAATGTATTTAGTACAGGGTCTACAGGGTCTCACTTCACAGATGGGACAGTGATCTTCCTGTTTTCAGCCTCCCAGGTGCTAGGATTACAGGCACACACCCAGTCTCAGTCCCTGTCTCAGTGCACCCAGGGGGTGGGGCCTGCAGGGCCCTCTGGGGATTGAATCCTGGTCCCTGAGCCTTCTGAAGCAGGCACTTTAGTCTGCTGAACTATCTGGCCAGTCCCACAAATGTTTTAAACAACCTTTTTTTTTTAAAAAAAAAAAAAAAAAAAAAAAAAAAAAAAAAAAAAAAACCCTACCTTCTTGACACTGCTACCTATCAAGAAACAATGTGCATCCTTCAATAATAACCACAGCCACTTTCCCCAATACTTTGAAAGCACACTAGAGCGAGTGTAGCCATGGGTGGTGTCCTCACCTCTCGCACACTCCACAGCAAGACCAACGCCCTCCTCTCAGCACTCTGCCTCTATCCTGCAGTGTCCCACAGGGGAGGCTCTCTCAAGAACGCAAATTTGTCTTCCCTCACAAAGGCCAGGCAAGGAGAGTCAGAAGGCAGGGTGTGGCCAGGATCTGCACCCAGGTCCTAGGGCCCCTCAGCTCCACAGGGTTACACATCCAACCCCGGACAGAGACAGGGCAAGAAGGCTGGCCTGCAACAATAGCTACATGAATGACCTCCACGACCAGAATCAAGGAGGTAAGACCCAGAATCTGCAATGTGAAAAAGAAACTCTACCAGTCCTGGGCTAATGCTGGTGGCCTTCTCTGCAGAAAGATGGTCCTGCACTCCTGGCAGGTCTGTCTGTCCTCAAGGAGATGGCCTTATGGTTTTTTTGGTTTTTGTGGGGGTTTTTTGGTCTTTTTTTTGAGACAGGGTCTCACTATGCAGTTCAAGCTGGCCTTGAGCTCACTTTTATAGCCCAGGCTGGTCTCAAACTCACATTTGATCTTCCTGCCTCAGCCTCTCAAGTGCTGGGATTACAGTCATGCACCACCATGCCCAGCCCCTATGGGTATTTCGGCACTTGGCTGAAATACCTAACCAAGGGCTGGGTGACCAAACGGAGAAGGAAAAAGCTGTAACCAGAGCTACAGGGCAGGCAAGAAAGCCTTCAGGGTTGGCAAGCAGAGGACTATGAATGGGCAAGAGGAGCCCTGACAGCAGAAGGACAGGACAGGAGAGGACACAGAAGGGACAAGCCATTTTGTTTTTTTTCAGAAATTGACAAAAAGCAATCCTCTCTCTCATTAGATAGCACTTTTCAGAAGACAGCTGCAACAAAAAGGATAATCCCTAGGAGATTTAGACTCTGCTTGTTTAGGATACGAATTAACTATAGTTCTTTAGCCTCCAACCATTTTCACACACAGAAGACCTCAGTGAAGACAAGAGGAAAACTCAATTAAAAAAAAGGAGGGACTTCAGAAAATCCAAATATCTGCAGAAGTTTCTAAGAAACTGGTATTTCAGAAGAAATACAAGAACCAGGAAAAAAGGATTATGCAAATTCAATTAGTAATCTTTAATCTCTGCATCCCTAACCCTAAGAAAGTAATCATGCTTGTCTCACGTTTCACCCACTGAGAAACCCTAGCGCACACTGAGTCAGCACGAAGGATTTTATCCGGCAGAAGCCAGTAACGAGCAGGGAGGAAGACAGCTCCAGCAGAACCGGGAGCCTGCAGAGAATTCCTGGGACTCTGTCCTAGGCAGCGGCGTGGGGCACAGCCACAAGCTGGGACTCTGCTGGCTGCTCGTAAGACCATAGGGGAACCCAGATGGCTCTGTAGGCATGGAGTGGCACCCAAGGGCCACAGTGAGCAGAAGGATCCACAGCCCCTGACGCCCTGCACTCTCCCCAGAGCTGAAGCAGACATTCCCACAAGCATCTGGCTTTCCGACACCAGTCTGCAGAAGTGCTGGGCAAAGGTGCACACAGTGGCGGAAGGGACCAGCAGAGAATGTACCCAGCAAGGACACCTCTAAAATCCCAGCTAGCTGCTTCTCGCCACAGCTGCTGCCACACCCCTGGTCTCAGCCACCACTGCCTCTCATTAAAACACAACTGGCACAGCGGGGGAGAGAGCTCAGGGGTCTATGTCACTGCCTGGCAAGCACAAGGATCCGGTTTTGATCCCCAGTGCTGCATGCCATGCTGGCCCAACCCTAGAACTCTGAGCAGCACTACGCTGGCCCTGAAACAGGACGTGATGGGACACTCCTGTAACCCCAGTGTTGGGGAGGCTGAAACAGGAAGATCACTACATTTCTGAGATGCACAGCAAGACCCTGTATCCATGTAAGTAAATAAAATTAAAAAATAAAAAATAAAAGGCCGGCAGACTCCACCCCATTTCTTTTCTTCTTCCAGTGGTGCACAAAACAGTGATCCTTCTGAAACCATTCAGTCATGTCAACTGTCTACCCCAAGGCCTGCTGAGCTGTTTCATGCTGTGCTGTGGCTTGAGACATGGTGTGATCAGCACCACCACCTTTTGTCCTCATCTGCTCCCATGTCACCTGCTCTGCTCTGGCCCTGGCTTCTTCACAACTGCTCATCACCATGCCCTGTCTCTTGGGCCAGGCAGGCCCACACTGCAGGCCCACACTGACCCCAGTTCAGGTAAGATATCACTCTCTGGATGCACGTACGCTAGCCACCCCCTTAAGCCTGGAACCCAACACCCACTCACCAGGGCTCCCAGCACCTTACCTTGCTCTGCATTTTCAGTAGCATGTACCAGGTTCTAATAAACTACCCTCTAGATAATCATTTTTCATAATTACTGCTCATCATCAGCACCTGTAAGTGGAAACATCTGAATACACCAGAGGAGGTGTTGTCTTGTGCTGGAAGAATGCTTGCCCACCGAGGGTGCGTGATACCTTTGCAGGAAGCAGATCCAGCAGGTAATGAAGTGAACTGGAAAGGAGCATTTCAGAACTCAAAATCTGGTGATTGGTCAGCAAGGTGTAGCCACAGGAATGGCCTGCGAGATGGCGCAGGGTGGAGCAGGAGAATAACCAGGAAAGAGCCACCCACCCGGCAGGCTGGTGAATAGAGCTGAAAGAGCTCAGAACGACAGCAGGAGGTGCTGTGACAAAGAAAGCTCATCCAGACACGAAAATTTCGCAGCATATGCAACTGCTGTGTCCTGGAGGCCAATGGCCACAAATAGCTTTCTAAAAACAATCTGGCAGGGTTATAACACATTTATAAATGTATGGGCTTATTTCAAAATGAAACCAGACAAGTCCTGTGACAATGCAGACAGCAAGTTTCACAATGAACATTTGTGCTCCAGGAGGAGAGTGCACCAGATCCTGAAGAGGGGTGCCAACACCCTGAACCTCGTTGTGGGGGCCTCTGTGTGCCTCTCAGCCCCGAACTTCCACGTCTAGTGTCCCCCGTGCCTCTCTTCACTCCAGGCTGCTGGTCTAAGGCCATTCCAGCTGAGCTAGCACCTCACCAGGTCTAGCAGTCTTCCACGACTGGGCCACAGTCAGGTGTTAGACCCCCCTCCCCTCCTGTTCCATGCTGACAGCTGTGAGCTGGTGAGCAACGCATCTGTTTATTTACAGAACACACTTCTAATGAGCACTCATCACACACTAGGCTGCGCTGCTGCTGCTCAGGGGCCTGAGACAGCAGGGCGCAGGTCCTACAGACTTCAGCCCACCCCACCAGGGACCGGATGCACCATGTGGAAGAGCATGCAAGACACAAACGAGTGAATGTGTGGCAACTCAGGAGCAAGTTACCTAGGGCCAGGACAAACCAAAGAAGAGGACGGATAAGGAAAACATGGTAGAAACTTGTGACTGCTCAGATGCATGCATGAACAGAGGCAAGAAAGCTGCAAACATCTCTTCAGTGTGAAGTCAGGACAAACGGAACAAGTGCTCCAAGGTCAGAACACAAGAGCTATGTTTACATCTAGGATGCAGGGAACCCACAGTGCCCCTGGACCACCCACCCACAAGCAGTCAGGAGGGAGGGAGCCAGGCAGCCTTGGATAAAGAAGAGATCTCTGCACAAACCTTCCAAACCATCCCATCTCTTTTTTGTGTAATTTATCAGGTTCTTAACCTAGCTTTTTAAGGTTTTCTGGAAGTTTTTCAAAGGAAAAACTAATTTATTCCAATTAACTATATGATTACATTTATTTTAACTCACTGATTTTACCCAGCCTAGTTAGATAATATAAAATATGCTTAAAATGTTTACATGTGAGTATTCCTTTCCCAACAAGTACAGTAAAACTGCAATAGTAGTTTCATAAAGCTATAAGGAGAGCGGGTAGTTTCATAAAGCTATAAGGAGAGCGGTTATAGTTAAACACCATGACAACTCAAAATGAGAGGAATTTAAAACAGCCTTACTGATGATAATATGGAAAAATCAAATTATTTTCATTAAACCTGAATGCAAAAATCATCTTCTGGCTTCACAGACCTTTGCTCATCATGCAGGAACCACTACAGACAGCCGTGGCTAGCCTGGAATAGTCTTTAGGTTCCCAACCGTAACAGTAACCATCTAGAAACTCCTGTGGACACTCTGAACACGGGCTTTCTTCACACATGCCTGAGCAACTGCCCAGATGCATTGAAGGAGCAAATGAATAATCATTTGGAGCTCTTTGTGTTGCTGTCTCCTTTGAAAACTGAAGCAGCAGCGTTCTGTGAATAAAAAATGTCCAAGCGGGGCTATTCCCAGTGATTCAGCAAGTAAGGGATACTCTCAGCCCCAGGGAGCCTGAGTGTGAATGAGCCAGGCTTCCTGCAAACAGAGGTTTCCAATTTCACCCTGGTGCCACAGTCCTTTAACACTCCACAGTGGATCAATGCTTGAGGCATTATCAATGAGCTCCATTACCCAGATTCTGGAAAATGCCACAGCCTTCCTAGGTACAGGGCACCATGGGCAAGCTTGTCTTAAAATGAAGCATGTGATTTCAGGTTTCTCCGCCTACTCAAGGGAAAGGGCAGGATAACTCTTATCACAATAACCCTGACCTCTGAACCCTCTCTTCCTCCACTCCTAGGCACTGAGCCTGGAGACCGCAGAACAGTAGGGACAAAAGCAGGATGGGCTGCAAAGTGACTGCAGTGTTGGGTTACCGGTAGGGTTTCCTGTCCTGTGAGGATATAAACACCTTGGTAGATGAAAAGCTATCAGGTTTAAAACAGTAATGCAGCCATTCTCCAAAGCTACAAATCCAAAAGCCCTCTGCCACTTGTGAATGAAGGGAAAACACCTTCCCTGTTCCTCTCCCTCTACACCCACTGTAGGAGGCATGATGGGAGCAGGGTGGGGCGGGGGAGTGCTATCCAGCCTTCTTCACCTGAGGGTCTGGTTTGCAGCTCAATCTGTGCATCTGGTCATTATAGTGCTAACAATTTTAGAAATAATCTCAAAGAACAATGTCATATTTGTTACACCCTTACTATGTAGAAAGCATTGTGCTGAGCACCTCACATGAGCGGTTGCAAATATTAGTAACATTATTGCACTACTGTTAGCTGGGGCTTAAAAAGGTTAGGACACCTTTCCAATGAAAGGCAATCACAAGCAACAGGGAGGACCTGTTTGCCAGGTCTGTTTGCCTCTACAACTTAGGACTTCAAAGGACACATCACAGAGCCAACAACGGAGGGGATATTCCTCCTCATCACCCCTGAGACAACTTTGGCTGTGTTACTCCAACCTAAGAGGCAGGAGCCAGTTCCAGCCATAAACCACCCCAAAGGAGGAATAAATTGTAAAATCACTTCATCACTGCAGAGGAACTATAATCAAGGCCCATGCACATCCACAGGTGCCATGCCCTCGGCCCTCTACCCCATACCTGATTCATCCTCCCAGCCTATGGGCTGCTTGGAGCCAGGCCCACACTGCAGGCCACGCTCCCAAGGCCCAGGGAACACAGTCCTATCTTGCCAGGGCCCTTCACCTCAGGCCCATGTGGTCCCCGTCCCCGTCCCACCCCCACTCTCCCATCCCCCACCCCACCCCCATGCTGGGCATGACCACAGGTTCTGTCAAGCTGGCTGGGAAACTCACTTGTCTCTATGGTCCAGGCTGAGGCACTCCATCAGTAAGAACTGTGCCATGCACAGCTGAGCTGGGAGCCAAATTGACAGTCCATAGTCCCCACCCGCTCAGAGGTGCAGGATGGGACATGTGGTACAGCAGGGCTAGAAGGGAGGACCTGGACAAACTCACTGGCCACCCCTGCCTCAGCTGTACCCCTTGTGGCCCCAATCAATGAAGGGCAATGTTTCCTCAGACTAACCCAAGGGGACATAAGAGTGAGGTAGGAATGGTACCAAGCACCAAGAGGGCCAGCTCTAGGACAGCAGCGAAAGTTGTGCCATAAAAGTCCATGAGGAGGAGCACCCTGAGCAGACAGCCTACAGAGGGAGGCTCCATGCCCACCCAGCCCTGGAGCCCAAGGGCGTCAGATACAAATGTGGATCTTTGTCTTCAACCACTTTCTCTCATCTGGCTTATTCTAGTGGGTTCCATTTGTACAAATGAGAGAAACATCTCCAACATTCACTTTTTTCCAACTCAGCTGACCGTGACGAGAGCAGCTTTACACTGGCTGTGTACACTGGCTTTCAGACATTTCCAGGACAGCTCTACTCTGGAAACACACACACACACACACACACACACACACACACACACACACACGGAAAAAGATTCTTACCAGAGAAGCTGTAAAGTATAGTCGGGGTTAAAGCCCCAGGGACAGCCTGGATCAACCAAGCTTCCTGGGATGGTCAAGAAGGCAATTTTAAAAGCATGAGGGATGTCTCCTGGAAGTCATGTAGCCAGTCACATCCCACTGTTGTCTGCCTTAAAACAATGGAGTGTGAGGCCCAGAAGTGTAAACACCAGGCTCTGTATGGCTGCTCCCTCAGAAGTCCCATCCCATCAGTGCCAGGAGAGGAGGCCCAGACAGCTCCTCTGTGTGTCTTTACTGGCTGTTTCTGTCTCTCCTCTCTCTCTCTCTCTCCCTCCCTCCCTCCCTCCCTCCCTCCCTCCCTCCTTCCCTCCCTAGTTCACTCCCTCCCTCTCTTCTCCCATCCTCTCTGGAGGATGCAGCATTCAAGGTGTGATTTTAGAAGCCATTGTGGGGCCTCACCAGACACTAAACTTCGATATTGGACTTCACCAGGGCTGTGAGAAATAAGCTTCTGTTCTTTATAAATTACTCAGACTCAGGCATTCTGTTATAGTAGTACAATTCAGCTAATTGACACAATGAATTAATAGGAGTGCTAGAGTTAGAACTAATTTCTCTAAACAAAAAGGTTTTGCATGTCTGACTTTTGTAAATCATATCTATTAGACAAAATTAGGGAGCTTGTTATTAACATCCATCCTACAAAAAAAAAAAAAAAAAATCATGCCGTTATCCAAACAATGATCTCCTCGCTTTATCTGCTTAGTATACTTGTACCTCTGGCTTTTTAGAATGGAGCAGATTTAGTTTCACCTCAAGGGCTAGAAAAACTAGTGGAGAGAGTAAAGCCATACTAAAGCTGAACATCGCAATCCCTACATCCAGAATCTGGTTTTGAATGAGATTATCACTGCCTTACTAAGAGAAACGACCAAATCTGGAGGAGTGAGAGTCAGTAGAAGGCCACAAATGCCCCTGAATGACAAGGCTATGAGACCACAGGGACAGACAGTACAAACAGCTCCTGCACGGGGAAACAGAGTGCCTCTTCCGTCGCTTGCAGCACAAGGCTACAACTGAAAGGCCCAAGTCTGGTGCCAAATAAATACAAATGTTCTCAGAAGAGAACATGGAGAGTTATTGTCCATTAATGCAGAAATGAAATTGTCAGATCTTTTCTAAGTGGGTTCCTGAAGAAAAAAGCATATTCCCTCAAAAGAGAAGCCTGGGTGGAAACATTTCAGTGGCATGAGGTCAAGAGCCAGTGCTAAGGAGGAAAACTGTGACTGTGGGCAAGGAGGAAAGCTCTAAGGGGAGGAGAGCAAGGAGCGAAAGAGAAAAGCAAAGAGCGCTTCCAGAACGCACCCGACCTCCAATGCACCTCGAACGTGATCCCTAACAGCAGAGTTCTTACTTACAAAACAGTCCTTGTCCTTACAGTCACCACCTTCCTAATGGGGGACGGCATGGCTAACCTGAATAACTACCCCTGATGTTCAACCCTCCACATCTTCGAGTTCCACAGATGTAGATTCAACTATCCACTGGTTGCAAATACTCAAAATGATAAAGCTTGCATCAGTGCTAAATATGCTCAGGTGTTTTTTGTTGTCATTATACCCTAAACAATAAGGTATAACAATTATTTATATAGCATTTACATTGTTTTAAGAATTATACGTAATCTAGAAATGATATACCATACATGGGAAGCTGTGTGCAGGTTCTGTACAAACACACTCCTTTATTAGGGGTCAGAGCATCTGGGGGTTTTGGAATCCACAGAGGAAGCAAGAAACAACTTCCCGTGAGCACCAAGGGAGGGCCACATTTCCTTTCTGTATATCCCTGTACTTCAGCCTGAGGGCAAACAGTGCTCACAGCCTGCTCTGTTTTCCTTGTCTCTGATCAGTCAGAGTCAAGTAGAAATCCTCAGCCTTCCTCCCTGAACAGCACTGCTGAATTCACTCTGAGAAACAAGGTTCTGCCACTAACCTCACCATAGCCAGAAAAGCAACTGCTTGGCTACTCCCAGAACAGTGCCAGCTTCAGAGTAGTGACAATGAGCAAGGGTTGAGACCAGCAAGAAGGTGCTTTCCTGCTACCCAGGATCTGCCACAATGGCGGTGGTGACAGGAATCAAACACCCCAGGAATCACAGACATGACACGTTCAAAGTGTGTCTGACATTTACTCCGTCCCTTGCACACCACAAGAAACACTGCGAGTTTAACAGCACTCAAAAGAGAACCTGGCACAGTGTCTGGAACCAGTTTGGTTAATGAGTTGTTGGTCAAGTGAGTTGAATGAGAAAAATATTAAATGTTTTGTGCTTTTGGCACCTAGGCACAAGTTCATTTATCTTCCTCTCTACTTGCCTCTTGTCTATGTCACCAAATGCCTGTGTTCTTCAGTCTTTATCATCTACATCTAATAGAAGCATTGATAACTTCTGTGGTGGGGGAAGGTGGCTCATATCAGTAATCCCTCCTACTCAAGAGGCTGAGGCAAGAGGATCAGACATTCAATGCCATCCTGGGCAACAAAGTAAGGCTGAATCTTTAAATAAAAACGGACACAGATTATATGTATGGATCAGTGCTACAGCGCTTGCCTAGCATGCATGAGGCCCTGAATTCGATCCCCAGCGATGCACAACTTCTGTGGGTGATAGCAGTAAATGCCAACAATATATTCAGTTACAAGCGCCTCACTGTTTCTCCAGATTACAATGTTTCAGCTAAGATGCCGAGTCTACTGGACACTCACTCTTCAGCTGGTCTGGGTTTCTACTTTCAGGACAACTAGCTTCACTCCCACTCTCAGACAGAGGAGCTGCCCGAAGGGTGTGTGTCCTCGAGCCCAGGCCCCGCCTCCCACCACAGCCTGCACACCTTAAATCTCTTCACCTCCCCAACCAAACTGCGTAAGGCGAGGCTCACCCAGGGCAGGCCTGAGCTGTTCACTGCCTTGGAGGAAAACACCTCCAAGGGATTCCAATTCACAGCCTCATACAGCACACACAGAAAGCACATGGGGCAATGCACAGGTAAAACACATCCGGATCTGGGGTTGGCCCCCTCAGCTGCATCAATTTTACTTTCTTCTTCCACAGGAGCCCACACTTCCTACTCCTTCAAATCCTAGCTCTCTACAGCCTATTCAGCAGTCATGTCCTTAATCATCTACAAGGCTCAGGGAGCAGCTCACTACTACAGCATTAGCACTCACAAGCCCCTGGGTTTGAACCCCAGAACTGCAAAGAACAACACCACTACCACCACCACCACCAATTGCCTGAAGAGCAAGCTAGCTTTCTTGCCTCCTGAAACCCTTATTCTAGATTTCTTGAATACCTTAATGCTCTTTTTAAGTGGATTTCGCACTTTATCCATATACGTGGGATCTGCATACCATAGAGTATTTACGTTTCCAGTTGTCTGTTAGGAGCTGGATGGCTCACAACAGCACGCACAGGAGCTGGCAGAGATAAGTGACAGATAAAAGGTGAGGCTCAGTGCCTTAGAGGCCACAGAGCAGTAACAGACACAGCTCACAGTCCTCGCAGAGGGTGGGGACAGAGATGGCACAGGACAGGACAAGCTCTGAGTCAGTGTTCACAGGAGCACAGGCAACCAGGAAGTTCGGGAAGAGGCGGGCCTCCAGAAGACCTAGGGTAGGAGGGGCAGAGGTTGTGACCCAGCCACTGGAAAATGGGCACATCCCAGGCTAGGTGACGGCACCCAGAAGACCACAAAGACTGAAGGCTTTGGGATAAGGTACCGCCATGTTAGTTAGTGGGACAACCCAGACACCTCCATGGACTTTTTGAGAAATCCCACAGGTGTGACTATGACTCCATCATGAAGTGAAAAATTCAAAACCAGAAGGGAAGGGAGGAGACCTCCTGGAGGCTCCTGTGACAGTACATCCTGTCAAGGGAGGTGGTGGTCCAGACCAGACCAGGATCCATGTACAGTCTGGAACACACTCTAACATTCAGAACTGGGATTATCATCATTTTTTTTTTTTTTTTTTAGTAATTTCCATGTGACTGTTTATTTGTGTTTATTTTTGTTTATTTTTCTGTTTTTGTTTTCCTTGGCCATATCAGTAATACTTTTCAATGTGTGGTATTTCAGTTTTGGAGGAATTCGCAGTTCTACTACATGTGAAGCTAGAGCTAAGAATTTTTCCTTTCCCATAATATCATCATTTTTTTTAAGTGAAATAAAACAGAACACATTCTGCTATGTCAAGGGCCCATTGAAACAATACTGTTTTGTGAAACATTTTCTTCACACATACAGATGTCGATACGTTATGGAAGTGCTGGAAAGAGACGTATGAACACAGTCAAGAGTTTGAGATTCACAGAACAAAAAGATCTGTGAGGTTTCTTCAAATGCGAAGATTCTCACTTAGCCACTGAATTCTGACTTATTTTAAATACGATGATAATGTTATATGAAAGGTTAAGCATAATTTAGAAATATCATCTGTTCAAAATTCACCATTACCCAAAATAGTGCCTCTCAGATCACCCAAATATCATACAATTCTGCAAAAAAAATCTCTGTGTCTCACATACAGCCCGCATATTCTAAGCCATTGGGTCAGCCTTGGGAAAGCTGTCCTGGTCACATAGACATGCACTCACAGGAGAATGTCTATGTACCATCCAGCAAATTTTACATAAAATATTCCTCAAGGTAGGACCAATTTTATGTTTCCTTTTTAAAAGTTTTTATATCAGCCTTATATTTTTAATACCTACACCAGTGGCAAATTCTAACAATCTGCTGACTGTGTGAGGCACATACTTTCGAAATGCTTTCCTGAACAGGTGGTTACTTCTGAGACTCAGGACTCGCATGTGATACTGTCTCCACTGCCTGGGCTCCAACCCAAGGCAGGTCTGCAGAACTTCAGGATAGGAACAAGCAACAGACACTGAATACTAAGCGCTTTCCCACTGGCCACGAGACAAGCAAAGAGAAACTTACGACACTGACACAGACACAAACAGAAAGGAGACCAGCAATGTAGACGTGCGCATGAGCAGTATAGAGATATAGGTAAAGGCTACGTGAAGTCTGGCGACCACGAAGGCTCCTGTGCTCATCCCAGGGAATCTTCCTGCAAAAATCTGTCTACTCCTAGATGTGACCTCGGGTGATTCCACATCACTGCTCTGAAACAGGTGGGAAAGATCAAGAACCCAGACAAGAGCACAAGCAGGCGTCCTGCACAGTACACGGTGGGACTTTTTGTTCAAGTTCACAATAAAACTTCAAGGTTTTTGTTTGCTGGTTTTACCAAGCCCACTATATCTCCTAAGCCGGCCTCCAACATAAGCCTGGTGTGTAAAAGGGCCTCACCAAACACTTCCTAGTCCTTTTGTGAAGGCTAATTCAAGGTCAAGAGAGTCCTCAGTCCCTGAAAGATCATACTAGGCTGTTCCAGGCCCTCTGAGGTGCCCAGCCGCCGGGGCCAGCCACTAACTTTCTCTCCACTATGCCAGCAGGCAAACCCCACCCTACCCTCTACCTGCCTCCCAGGCTGCTATGACACTGCCTGGGGGCACTCTGCAGCCAGAAAGTCGGGTAGAGGTCATCCCGCCTCCACCCTGCTTTCACTGGGCAGGAAACAGACAGAGGTCCAGGGACGCCTGGATTGTGCCCAAGGTCACTTCTGTCCCAGGATCGCCGGTCCCTAATAGCCAGTTCAACACGCTACCACGACCCAAGTTACAGTTAAGCACCCCCACACCATCACCTGCGGTGAACAGTGCCACAAAGACCATGCTGGCGGCCGCAGCCCTCCAGACTTAGCTCCGCAAAACGCGGGGGCTGCCCTGCTGCTCTGGAAAGGGTGGCAACCGGCCTGGCAGGACTGGCGACCCAACACGATCGCCTGGCCCCCGGGCGCCCCCGCCGATGGCCCGCGCTCCCCGGCCTGGCCCTCCCCGTCCGCTCACCGCGTGCGCAGCGCCTGCCAGGCGGCGTCGATGTCGGCGTACAGGTTCTTCTCCGAGGGCCGCCCGGAGCTGACGCCGTAACCCGAGTAGTCGTAGGAGAAGACGTTGCAATTGATGCGCGAGCCCAGGCCGATGTAGAAGCTGCACATCTGGCCCAGGTCCACGGCGTTGCCGTGCGAGAAGAGGAGCGTGTAGCGGCCGGCGGGCGCGCAGCGCACGAACATGCAGCCCAGCCGGTTGTCGCGCGCCGTGCGCGAGAAGAAGACCTCGACCGCGTCCAGCTCGCGCTGCGAGTACTGCCAGTCCGCGCGCTCGCTCAGCCGCAGGCTGCACGCGCCCGGGTCCGGGGCCTCGGGGGGCGGCTGGGCCGCGCTCGCGCCGGCGCCCGGGGCCGGCTCGGGGTTCGGGCCCGGGTCCGGGTCCGGGGCGCGGCGCTGCTCGGGCGCCAGCACGGTGTAGGTGGGCTCGGGCGGCAGGAAGGCCAGCTTGGCGGCGATGCGGCTGGGGCAGGGCGGGCAGCAGAAGAGCCAGCAGAGCTCGCCCAACGAGAAGCCGTTCATCCTGGGGCCGGGCTCGGGCATCTGGGCGGCGGTGCCCGCCAGCGGCCGGGGCGCACGGGAGCGGGGCACGGCGGGAAGGAGGCGAGGCGAGGCGAGGGCGCAGGGAGCACGCGGCAAGCGCAGGCCCGGCGATCCGTCCGCAGTGGTCAGCGGCGGCCCCGCGGCCCGGGCGAGGCGCGGACAGCCGGGGCCCGCGCGCCGCACACAAAGCCCTCGGCGGCCATGGCCCGTGCGCGCGCCCGGGCACTTCCGGGCGGTCGCGGGGACGGCGCGGGACGGGCCCCTCCCCGGCGAGTGCGGACGCGCGCCTCACAGCCGGGCACGCGCCCCCGGGGACCCGACGGAGACGCAGGTGCGAGAGCGGGAGCCGCCCCCTGGCCTCCTGCCCTTGCGAGTCGGTGCCCCAAACCGAGCTGCAGTCCTGGGGAGGCTCCTGGGCTTGCGCGGAGGAAGGAATTCGTGGGTGGAAGAGCTGGGAGACGCTCGGAGCTGGTGTCCCCGCTGTTATGGAGCCTCGCGGTTGCACGCGGTTTCGGCACCCAAAGGGCGTCCGAGGTGGGGTCGGGCGGTCCAGCACCGGCGGGCCGCAGCGCCCTTGCCTCCTTCGGGCCCGATCGTGCAGTCTGTAAGTCAGCGGTGTGACAGGGTCACCCTGCACTGCGCCCGTTTCTGCCCCTGGGGGTTAGTAACTAGGTCGTTGATGTCCTTCAGTGTACTTGTAAAATCGTTCGGGGGCTGGGTTTCTAATCCGCTGCGATCTTGGCCGCCACCTCTAAGTGGCTTTTCCAGGGGTCACTGGGCCCCCTCCCGCACTGGGTGGGGCACGTGCATCCGCTGGGCAGGGATCTCTCGGCCTGGGAGGCAGCCAGGGGCCTGAACTGGCACAACCACTGCTCCTGGCCCTCCGCTGCCCTAGAACTTTCCTTGGTTGTGGCCTTTTGCCAGAGTATTTAGAGCACCTGCCTTGGTGCTCTAGGTGTTCTGAATTTGTACATACTGATTTTAGTAACCTTAAGACCCCAGAAGGCTGAGGCAGAAGAACCGGAAGTTCAAGCTCAAACTAGGCAAGTTAGCAATTTATGGAGATCAAGGCCCTAAGATCGAACTCTAGTAAAAATAGAAAAATTAAAAGCCGTTTCTTCCTCCAAAACCTTTGTTAGGTGTTCGTGAGCTATCCAAAATTAATTGTAAGGAATGTAGTGGCGAGGCCGGTTCAGAACACAGGTTTATTCACACGCTTTGAAGCTGTTCACCTGAAGCCACACTTCAGCTTCGCCAGACGGCACTTCCTTCTTTCAGAAAGCTCCAGCGGGGTTGCTGTTCTTTGTTCCGTGGTCAGCGTGGGCTGAGGAGTGGGTCTCTGTCCTGGGTTGGTGGTGGCATTTCCCTAGATGGATAAGCTCTGTCTCTGACCCGGGTCCAGTGTGGTAGCCTGACTCTCCCATGAGAGCCGGAAGGTACTATCCTCCCGTGAGTCCTATGCACAGGGCTTTGGACTGCTGATGGAAGAAACAACCTTTCCCTCTCCCGGCAGGGGTACACTGTGAGCAATTTATTTAGATACCGTATCCCCCATTGGCCTTGTGGAGCGCAATTAGTATGATGCCAGTACATAAAAGAGGGCTTGTTTGTCTTTTTTGATACAAGGTCTCAATATGCAGTTCTAGCTGGCCTCCAGCTCCCTGTGTACCCTTGACTGGCCTTGAACTCTCTATCCTGGGTAGAAGTAAACTACCCAGTGTACCAGACAGCTTTGTGAGAGCTGGGGTTACATGTGTGGGCCACCAGCTATAACTTTCATCCTGTTTGGAGGCTACACAGAGGTGGGCCACGAGAGCACTTGCTCTCCACACAAACATGTGGGTTGGGTGGTGGATATTAAACTAAGACTCCGAAGTTACATTCAATAGAGCAGTCTTACCAAGTCCCCTCACCTGGCATCCCTCACAGCTAGCAGTGAAGTTTGCATGGTCCGAGCAATAAGAAGATTGCTGCCTAGGGCTGAGAGGTGCAGCATCTGTGCACCTCTATAATAAAGGCACAGTGGGCTATGGCATACAGTTTGGGAGCTTGAAGAATTTCTGTGTAACCCAAACATCCTAGAGGAAGTAGAGGAAGGTCTGTAGAGTTCAAGTCAGCCAATGTCTTTGCTGGGTACCTGTTTTTTGTTTGTTTGTTTGTCTTTTTGACAATTCCTAGCTATGCAGTTCAGGCTGGCCTTGAGCTCAGGCTGGTCTCAAACTTGCACCAATCCTCCTGCCTCAGCCTCCCAAGTGCTGGAATTACAGGCGTGCACCACCATGCCCAACCTTTGCTGGGTACTTGTGTGTACCAGTTTCAAAGCCACTCTGGGGAGTGTTAAGGGACAAATTCAGCTGAGCATCTGCTGCTCGAACAACTCTGTGCTTTCTATCTAGACTTGAGGGATCTTCTCAGAGTGTCAAGCAGCTGATTATATTGTCCCCTGTGAATTATCCCTGGCTCTTCACAGGTTCAGCCTGGTCTTGCTTGTCTTAGAGTGCAGAGTGGCTCACAATTACCATGATTTATCAGAATACCACTGCGTTAGGTGGAAGAGAATAATGTGTTACTGGTCATCAGAGAGGGATACTCATGCTCAAAAACTGATGCCAAGGCAGGGAGATAGCACAGCAGTCTAAGCACCAACCTGGGAAGTGCAAGGACCAGGTTTTGATCCCTGGTACCTCACATCCTGCTGGGCCCTGCCCTGGATGCACCCCAACTGACCACCAAGACCAGGTGTGGTGACACACACCTGTAATCCCAGCACTAGGGAGGCTGAAACAGGAGAATCACTAGGAGTCCAAAGTCCAAGAGGCATAGCAATACCCTGTACCAACATTAAAAAAAAAAAAAAAAAGAAAAAAACCTGATGCCCATTGTCTAGCTGGGATCTGGTATGCACTTTCCTCCTTTTTACTTCTCTCTTTTGTTTAATTGGAGACTGGACATGCTGTGAAGTCAGGCCTGCCTCCCATGTGTTCACAGTCACTTCCCCCCACCCCCAAGACAGAGAGATGAAGTAGCAAATAGTAACTAAACTAGTCAATGAAAGAATGAGTGGATGGCTTAGCGACTGAATCAGGAGGCCATGCCTGTTCCCTCAGGTTGGGCAGCATTATTGTAGTATGCGCTTGCAGGGAGACAAAAGGGTCTGGAGGCCCTGTGAGCCGCACTCTTTAGGAATAGCGTCTATGTGTTCTCAGGCCAAGGAAGGTGACGTTCTCTCCGCCTTACTTCAGAGCCCAGCTTTTGTTCTGGATGCCCATGTTCACAGTAGACACACACTGCCCCAGCCTCCCCCATGTAAGCACGACCAGTTGACTTTGTTAGGCCTGGCAGGCTTTAAGGAGAGAATGTAGGGAAGCTTTGGAAAGATAGTTAATGGAGTCAGGTGTGGCTGTGATGTTTACCCTTTGCCTTTGTTCCCCCACTTGGTTTATAGGCTCTATTGTTAGAGCTGCAGCAGCCATCTTACAACTGTAAGGTTTAATCATATGGCTAAAGATGGTATTACAAGGGGCCGGTGAGATGGGTCAGCAGTCTAAAGCACCTGCTTAGGCAAGCTTAGCAATCGCAGGGACCACAGTTCGATCCCCAACACCATATGCTGTGCCAGCCCTACCCCCAGGGCAGGCTGAGCCAGCCATAAAAAAAAAAAAAAAA
>PVKN010006776.1:0-27838 GCA_004027915.1 Capromys pilorides
TAAAGCTTCTAAGATCCTCATCTGCTGGGACCTTCGGCTGAACACAGAAAGGGATTTAGGAAGAGAAAAGAATCAGAGGCTATACATTTGCAGATTCAGCTCATTTTCTTTTTTTAACCCCATCTTTTACCTGCTCATTCCTCACTATCTGACTATCAGTTCTGCAAATGTTTATTCCTAAAAAGCTCCTCAAGCTATCAGCAAGTAAGTGGAGAGCGCTCCTCATGGGCTTTGGACCTTTGTATGCTGTCAGGGCATTTCTGGTGACATTAGCCTTCGAAACAGAGGAATATACAGAACAACGTTTATCATATCACTTTTTTCAGCTTTTTGAAAAGCACTCATAGAGTTTAGAAGGAAAATGACAACATTCTCTCTAATTGTTGTGAAAGTTAATCAGGTTGCAAATAGATACATCTATTCTTTTTGACCATTTTCATAAACACAGATGGAAACAAAACAAACCAGTCATTCTGATTTTATTTTGAAACAATCATGTTTTCATGAGTCGTGAATAACTTATACTGCAGAGTTGACGTATGTGTGCACGTGTGTGTGTGTGTGTGTGTGTGTGTGTGTGTGTGTGTTGGGGGGGGCTTTTAAAATCTCAAAATACAGAGAAGCATTGCTGTTCGCTAGACATCTGGCATCTGCTGCTCTATTCCAAGTGATTAACTCATCCACAATGACTTCTCCTTTTGGATAAATCAGACATTATCATGGGCCTCAAGAACTGTGCTGGCCTCCCCATATTGTATGATACAACTATCTAGAGAGCCCTAGATATTTTTGTGTTTTTCAGAAGAGATTTCCTAAAAGGTCTTCCAACATTTCTGTCCCTAGACATCCATCAGTAGCAACTAAAAAAAAAATATATATATATGAAAGAAGTAGTTCTCCATTTCACACCCTTTATCCCTGATGTTCTACTGAGACTAGGCAGATGGAGTCCCAGCAGTAGTTTTGCAAGTGGCTGCCAAATGGGGCAGCGCCACCACGCAGGGAGAGGCGAGGTGCTGGCGGATGGATGCTCTTGCTTGAGCTTCTGCTTCCTTGCAGGTAATCATCCCCTGACACTGTGTGGTTCAGTTTCCCTGTCCAGAGAGAAGCTGTAGGAGCCAGGACCACCACGCCATCACCAGTGAAAGAAGGCCACTCGGCCCTTCGCGTCTCAGAGAGGGAGATGTGGACACCCCCCCCCCCCCGCACCCGCCGGGGAAGTGACGTTAAGAAAGACATGGATGGATGGTAGAAGCTGGCCTCAAATTCCAGGTTCCAGCCCAGCCGAGGGCACAAACAATCACACCCGAATATATTCTGGCATTGACAAAAGAGGTTAAGAACTGTAGTCACTTTTGCCATTTGAGGCTTCTCGGGTTTTTACACGAAAAGAGAAAGTGAAGCTCCGCCTCAGTTAATGAGCATTCCTTTTGCATAGCCCTCTGTGGTGGGATAGAAATGCACTCTCTGTTCTTGTCCTCTTCTCTTCCCGTGGCCAGTCATGGAAAACCAAATGGACCTCATCCATTTCCTGACTTTGGATCACTGGATTTCTGAATCTTACTGTTTTTACAAAAGACAGAAACAGAAATCAAATCAGGCCCTTTATCTTGCTATCTCTCAAGCTATTTGATTTAGAACCTCAACACTAAGCTGGCTGATCTAGCTGCTTGCTTTAAGTAAACAAATAAATCAAGGAGTCTCAGTGAAGGTTCCTCCAGGTTTGCTGTGCCTGCCAGACTCTGAGAACAGCGCTGTGTTCTGGAACTTCTGAGGGTGACCCTTCCTCCCAAGTTTCCCCCAGCAGGATGATTGCTCTGCTCTCTGTTCTAACAGCAACGTCCCCCTTGGGAGCTTGTGGCTGGGTTGACCCTCCAGGCCTTCCTAGTTACGCTTCTTATAACAGGTGATTTTGCTTGTTCACTGAACCCACTCACTACCTTCACTACTTTTAAGTTAAAAAAAAATTACCAAATCCCTGTAAGGTTTCAGGTATTATGCTAAGGCTTTTCTAATAGGGATAAATAAATAACAACTCTTCTGCCTGCTCCATCTCCTCCCTATATTCAGAGTCAGTCCAGATAGGCAACTGTGTGACTGATGGAATGATGCTGGAGAGCAATGCTTTAGTCTGTTGACCCAGTGGCTTCCTGTATCATCGCCTTGTATTAGGCATGTGTTCATAGCCATCAATGGCATTATTCCTGTACAACTCTTACAACTGGGCACGAGTGGATGAGGATTGGTAGAGTCAAGGGGAGGATGGAGGAAGAGGTAGGGCTGAGTATGCTCAGCTCCTCTCACAGCTGACCATCAGATACCACTTGGCCTCTTTGGCCTGGATGGATGTGGGAAGGAGTGGAGTCTGGACCATGACTCTACCTCATCTGCAGGGAATAAGGGTTGCTCCTTAATGAAAAGAGCTATGATTCCCAACCAAGACTCTCATTAATCAGCTTTTTATTGCTATAATGGAATATGTGAGACAGAGGTTTTTATGCAAAAGTAAGTTTTAGTTAGCTCACATGGTTCAAGGGCTTGTCTCTTTTTTTCTTTTTGTCTTTTTGAGACAGGGTCTCACTATGCAGTTCAGGCTGGCCTTCAACTCACTTTTGTAGTGCAGGTTGGTCTCGAACTCACACTGGTCCTCCTGCCTCAGCCTCCCAAGAGCTGGGATTACAGGCATGCACCATCACGCCCAGCTTGCCTCTTGATGTTTTTACTGGCAAAGTCCTGAGGTAGCACAGAACATCCCATGGCAAGAAACAGGAAACATGCATGTGTCTTCTTAGAAAACCAACAGAACTCATTGATAGGGCCTTTTAGAACTTGAGTCCTAACCATCTTCCAAAGAGTATCTCTAAACACCCATGTTAGATTAAATTTCCACTTTCTCTTTACCTCACAACAAGGATTAAACTTTAATACATGGAGCACTGGGGGGTCACTGAAACAATAACTAAAATATACTAGTGTAATGACAAGCAGAAACACCTAAAGGACACCAAGAATTTGAAAGCAGATTTATTTACATCAGCAGACACTAACTGGGATCATTCCCACAGTGAAGGCCCTGATCTCTGGTAGCCTGGAGCTTATACGAGATAAGCAAGCAGGAAGTCCAGAGGCAAACTGGCTGGTCAGTCAGAGATTGGTTTATACAATGTGCATCATAGTGAGTGGTTGTACATAACAGTGACCAGTTATCTTTGAGACAGGAGCAACAGGAAGTTGAACAGGAACTATTACTGAGGCAACTAACAAACTGAAGCATACTGGTTAGCAGGGGGAATTTTCTACCACACTAACTCCAGACCCCAAGATTTGTGTTTATTGTACTATAGTTACCTCACTGTTCTGATAGAAAATAACACCACCAGTTCTGTAGCAAGAAATTGAAATCTACTAAAACTAAGAAATTTGCCCTGTGCTATAAAACTAGAGATAAATTGTCTTAGTTATTTTTCTCTTGTTGCTGGGACAAATACCAGACATGCAAGCTTAGGGGAGGAAAGGTTTATTTAGCTCAGTTACTGGAGGTTTCATAATTTATAGCAGCCTGAATTACATAGCAAGACCTCGAGGTTCTGTTCCACTGTGTCCAGGGTGATTGCTCCATACCTCCAAGAGAAGCCACCACGGGGAGGGAGAGGGAGGCCCATGCTGTCAATTTAAGTGTTCCGCTTTCACTGGCCCTGCCCCTCAAGCCTCACCCCATCCTCTGGCCCCGCCCCTCGAGTCTTGTGCTTGACTGCTCCATGATTTACATGAGGCTTTGGAGGGAAAACTAGATACAAACCATAACTTGAATGTCTATAACCTTTTTATATCTATAACCTATTTGGTTATCAGGCAGGTCTCATTTCTTTTTTTGTAAGATATGGTCAAACATTTTTAAGTCACACATAGCAGACTGGAAAGCTTTTAGTGCTGCTGGTTTACAAATGTTTACAGGGTTTTCGACCAGTGTACCCAGTGTATGAGCTATGGGAAGTACCATGGTTAGAAAAAGGGACATTGGTCAAAGCAGTGGGTGACATTTTTCAATAGTGGGATTAGATTTCCATCCAGGCTAAGTAGTAAGTAATGGTCAGAACTTGAGACGTGGCTCTTAGTGTGCAAAACTGACTGGGAAACCCAAAACTAAAGACACAAACACATCCTAAACACAGAACTTCTCTCCTTTGGCCTGCTGGTATCATCCTGGAGACAGGTACAAACCAAAGAACTGAGCTCTCAGCTGTGTCATGTCATGCAGTCCACATCTCCACAGCAGCCTCTCTTTTCCCCTCTACCTATAAGGGTAATGTGTTCCCCAGGGTGGAATCCCTTTGTGAGTGACAGCCATTTATACCAACATGTCCCCTAAGATCACAGAGGGGAAAGGTCTATATAAAAAAAGAGACATGGGTCAACTTTTTTTCTGCTGCTTTTCTGGATAGGTACTGTTTAGTGCTTTCTGTATGTGTTCATTTTTCCTTAAGGAAAAAATTTTAAAACTCAGTACGCTTTTATTTTTTCATGATGATTTATTGTTTAAAATTTTCTAAATCTCCAATCTCTCTAGTTGGTAAGGATATGTGGAGCTTAATAAATTTTGCCTACAGTCATCCAATTTGCCATGTAATTTCAATTTTTAGCATTTCAAAGGAGTTGATTTAAACAGATTTTCTGGAAGGCAAACTAGATTAGTGTTGGAAATTGGCTTCACAAAACCTGCTGTGATATCACGGCTTCCTCCTGTGCAGCTGTCTAGGGCATGCAATGAAGGTCCATGGAGCAGGAACTATCACATTAAGCCCGTGAACACCTATAGGTAGAATAGGCAAACTGAGTCACACATGATGTTAGCATTAGGACTCTGGGCCCAGGCGCAGAGTGACTAGGGAATGGTGCTAGCCTCAACCACTCCACATCCCTAATGCGCTGCTCTCTGGAACTCCTAAGATGCATCTTTGGTTCTTGAGAGTAACTTCCATTTCTTTAGCTATAACTGATGTGACTCTCCACTGCAAAGCCCTTTTCTCTTTCCAGTGTGTGAGGGCATTTTTCCCCTTGCAAGCCATCTTCTGTGATTGTGTAAGGTGTATGGAGCCTGAGTTTACATGCAGCTCTAGTAAAACACTTATTTGTGTTAGAATCCAGCATCCTTCCTCTCTGACTTGATGAGAGCCTAACTATGCTGATTATTTGTTACATATTTTTTTCAGCTACAAGGAATCCTACAGTCAGGATTCACTAGGAAATATAAACATACCATAAAAATGCAAAGAGTAAAATAAGTTTGCGTAAAAATAGTCTAGCTAGAGCCTCAAAATTATAAGTCAAAGCCCTCTGACTTTAACACTAAGTATAAGGATCATACAGATACATATGGATCAAAGACAATCAAATTATTCCCCCAAAATAGGTAAAATATAAAAATTCAACTTAAGTTCATAAAAAACCAAAAGACTAAAACAAGAAAAGTTATATACTCGGGGGAAAAGAATTTAGTAACTTGTGGTGGCCTACTGCTCTAGCAGTGGGATCGTTGCTTTATTCTCCTCAGGTGAGCACAGGAAGGCAAGTCAATTGGAAAACTGAAAGTGCAAGCAGCATAGACTTTGAGGGTCAGTGAGAGAGCTCAGCCTGCTTAGGCAAGCGTAGGCAAACAGAGATCAATCCCCAGCACCACATGCTGTGCCAGCCCTGTCCCCAGGGCCGGTTGAGCTGGCCAGAGTCTGAGCTTAGTGGTGCATACCTGTAACCCCGGAACTGAGAAGACTGAAAGCAGGACGGTCACCACAAGTTTGAGCTGTATAGTGAGACCTGCAACAACCAAATACATTAAACATAACAAAAAACAATAGACTTTGATTGGGTGACTATCACTATTTGCAGAGTGTAGATGACTGTGTGTACCTCAATGGGGTTCTCCAGGGAAACAAACCTGACAGTATATGCATAGCTAGACAAATAGGCATGTAGACACACATGACCTATTATAAGGAACTGGCTCATGCCAGTGTGGAGGCTAAAAGGACTCAAGACTCCCAGTGTAAGTTGGCAAGCTGGAGAGCCAACAGTGCTGAGGTGTAAGCTGAAGTCTGCTGGTCAGCAGGCTGAAGCCCCAGAAGAGCTAATGTTTCCATTTCTGTTTAGAGGCAAGGAAAAGTCAATTTCCAGTTTAAAGGGAATCAGGAAAAAGGAGTTCTCTTACTAAAGGGAGGATTAATATTTTTTATTCTATTTGGGCCTTCACCTGATTGGATGAGACCCACCCACATTATGGAGGACAATTTGCTTTACTTGGTCTACTAATTTAAATATTTTTTCTTTCTAAAAATTAGCGATATGAATTATGAAGCCTAGTGGGTTTTATTTTTATTTGTACATGCATGTAGCATGCTTTGATCATGCCTCCCATTATGCTGTCCCACTTTTCTCTCCACCCTCTTCCTATTCTCTCATAGACCCTTATATTTTCACAGCACTTTTTAAAGATTTTTCCCCAAAATTCCCGAATTAAGGAAAAACATGCTATTTGACTGTTTGGGTCTGATGTATTTTAGTCAACAGGGTGGAAATAGCTTAATCTCACCCCAATAGCTCTCACAGAAATACCCAGAAGGATACTAGTGCCCAAATATCTAGGCACTCATGGCGAAAGCAAGTCAAAATACAAAATTAATCAACATACCATTTTATGTTGAGAAGGACTTTTTTTTTTTGCTGGCTCAGGCCTGCCTTACCGTGGGCCAGGTAAAGCTTGTGGAGCTGGGGACCAAACCCTGGTCCCCTGTGACTGACTGTGTTTGCCCGTACAGGCACTTAAACAACTGAACTAAGCCACAGGCTCCCTCACACCATTTTATGTTAAGTCAAATTCATTTCTTTTTTTACCTCACAAGTAACAAATGTTTTCCAATTCTTCAAAACTGCTTTGCCCATTTGCCTGTTTCCTGGTTGAAATATCTGTTTCCTGGTTCATGTCTCTCATGTGCCAATGCTGGTAGACAGAAGTTTTATTTTATTTCCTTGTAAAATTAGAGAATTTCAATGATGAGCTAATAAGCATTGAACATTAACTATTGAAGTGCCTTCCCTCCAGCTACCTCTAGATCAGTTTTGCACACAAAGAACTTCATTGTTTCTACTGACAGAAAAGGACACTTAGAAATGTGTTTGTTTATATTGAAAACAGTTTGTGTTCATGCAGAAATGCTTAAAAGCCTCTTGTCCAGATTCTCTACCTAGAATATCCATGAGAACATCTGTACACAGAAACCCAGATATGAGTGGCTATTTAAAGAAGCACTAGTTTGGAAAATGTCCATTTGCCATTGGCAGATGTGTCCAAAGGGCGAAGGAGATGAGATTTGATGCCTGGTTCTTGCTGCAGCTCAAAACAGTCAGCAGATCTTACACAAATGGCTCACTTCATCCTTCTAAGGGCATCTCTACTGATAGAGATGATCCTCTATGACCCTAGATCATTTCTTTCTCCTTACTATAGTCAACACGAGAGATAAAAAGACTCCACCAGTGGAGACAGGAAAACTATGCACACATGGAATTCCCCAGAAATTTCATCTTAAATCAAATGGATAATCTTTAAAAATATGGTTCAATAAAATTTCACATCATTTGATCAGGAAAACCTTTTTTCAGAAGTTTGAGACATTTATTAATTGTGAGTTGTCATCATATTCCTATGCTAAAAGTTTTACAAAAGCCTCCATATCTTAAGGTATTAGAATAAGTTAGAGCTTTTCTTAGCACCATTTGAGAAAAAATTCTATTTTTCATCCTACAGGAAGCTGGATTTGACAGCTAATAGATCTGTTTTTTTCTAAAACTACCACATGTTCCAAGGTACTTTTTATGGTTCCTAGCAGTCTCCATTATCAGTAAGCTATATAAATATATATTCATAATTATTCATTTCCAAGGAAAAACATAAAAGCACAGTGACACTTAGACATAAAAGGTGTAATACTTAAACAATGTAGCTAAGTTTAAGGTTTGCCAAATTAAACAGTAAGACGCTAATATTCGAAAATAGTTTAAATGGTCTACTCTGCTTTTCACTTAGATCAAAATCCATTTGGGATTGTTCCAGAAAGTTTCTAACACTTGCAAAATAATTACCAATTTTCCAATTGCCCTTGCCCCATTTGGCCATGTTATCATGGATCATTTAATCCACACTTAGTTGAGTGTCCCTATTTCTGTGTTCTCTTATAAAGCAGTTTCTATCATGATTGTTGGTGCATGTACATCTACATGTGCCTTACAACAACCTAAGTTACAAAACCCACTGTTTTGATGACATTGTCTCCCATAAACTTGTGCCCTACTTTAAAAAACAAAGAATGAAATACATATAACTGCTGACCCTTCAGCTCTAGGCACATTTGCTATCTCTGAAAACAAAGGAATGTCCTACTTCAATAGAATTATAGGTAATGGGAGTTGATAGTACTACACACAGCTTCCAAATATTCTACCAATAGTTTACTAATTCCAGGAGCTGCTATGCACCTGAGGTGTATGGTCTCTTTGGGGGCAGGTCTGGGGAGTATGGTTCTCTTTTCAGTCAGGCATATTTCATGTCACTGAAGGTATCCATTCACATCTCAATCTTAGGCTCTCATTCAGCTCCATGACTTACTTTAGCCAACCCATTCAACCCTTTCTCCAAAGCTGTGATTCAACCAAATCTCTTAAGGTAAATTGACCAAGATAGTTCAAACTTGTTATGGATCATTTATAATCAAACAATTATTTTGCTAACACATAAAATATTAAAATATAGGCACCTTTCTTTTCTGCCCTTATTTCTTCTTCCTAACTAATCTTGTTAGTCATACTATGAGTTTCTGAGATGTCAACGATGTCTTCTTGCTACCAAATAACACAGACACCTGTATACTGGATCTCAGGAACTTGCCTTCATCTAGGGAACAGAAAGCAGTCAGCAGCAAGGAGGATTGGTCAAATGAGGGTCTGACTCATTCTTCAGTGAATGTGGCACACCTGGCTGACCCTGATGCAACTCTAAAATAGAACTGCTGCTGTGGAAAGGAGAATTTGCTGTCCTCTTTCCCTAAGCTGAGAAAAAGTCTTGGGAGACTCTTGCTGTCATGTGGCAGAAGAGCTGAAGGAGCTCCAGAGTAGCAAGCACCAAGAAGAGGAAGCTGGAAGAGCCATGGGAAGGCAGTAGAACAGAGAATGCAGCATGCACAAGCCTGAGGTCACGTGGGCAATTGTCACTGGTATGAGATTGAATGGGGCCCAGGAGAGTGTTGGACCAAGATGATCATTGCAAGGGGGGGGGGGCAACACTTTGTAGACCCCCCTGGGCATGGGCTTGACATCTGGACTGCGGAGTGAGATAGGGGCTGGCTGGCCCATTGGGTGGGCTGATCACCTGCCCAGCCTGTGAGGAGGAACCTGGCTGTGATGAAGGAACCTGACTGGCCATTTTCCATGGGTCTTCAGAAGGGCGGTGTGATTAGAAGAATTAAAGGGTGAATTTGTTACCCAGCCTCCATAGGGAAGTTGAGCAGGTAGAGGACAGTGAGTAACAGAGCCTCAGAGGGACAATACTGCCCAGGTTTCAGGAATAGACTAGAATAGATAAAGAAGAAGGATACAGATATTGCAGGATTCAGCCTTGACTTGCTTCTGGGGAAGGAGACAGAAGGAGGCACCAGAAGCTGTGAGCTTCTAGAACTTTCTCAATACAGTTTTGGAAGTGGGAAGGAGGGAAGAAGAGCAGAAAAACCAATACCAAGCCTTTTAAAAGAAACACACAAGTGTTGCATAAATGCTGGTCATTCTTCTAGAATGAGAGCACCAAAGCTCTCAAAAGGATTTCTCTGCCCTTCCCCTCAACACTGTAACTATTAGACCAAATCCCTGGGCTTTAGGTAATTAATTCCACCTCGCCTTAGTCTAGGCAACATTTTAGCTACCCATTAGGCAATGCATTAAGGAAATTATTTTGTGAACTTTGATATTTATATGTATTTTTCTGCCCAAACATCAATATTAATATTCTTTCTCTTTTTGTTGTTCTCTTTGTGGAAGGGTGAAGAGCTGTTTGAAAAATTAAGTAATTTACTAATAATAATGATCGAGAATAATTGTTCATGCAAGTAAGATCTGATAATATGTTATCAAATTCTTTTTGATAACATATAATCTATACAGTGTTTTAAGATTTGAGCAGAGTAGGCAAATGTAAAATCCAACTGTCTGATTTTCATAAGTATAGACTTAAGTATACACATGAAAGACCTATCAGTTATTGATGTGATATCTAGCCCAACAAATTCTCTTCCCAACTACACTCTCTTCTTTCACAGAAGCACAGGAGTGGCCATCTTGTTTGTGTGATATGTGACCCAACGGTAGCCAATCCATGCCCAGTAAGGAAAAATTTTGCAAAGAAATTCACAGCTAGAGATAAGGGTGTTCAGGAAGACCAGTCAAATTTTTCTCTTAAAAATGTTGTTAGTTATAAACTTAAATTCCATTGTAAATAACAACTCCAAAGTTCAACTCTATCCTTCTCGCCTCTACTGCCTGTTAGCTGGAAACTCTTATAATTCTCCCCCTGACCTACAAGCAAAATAAGTCAGACTTATACACCAGCAGGTCTTGCAAAGGTAAACTTCACTCTGGTTCACTGAACTAGCTTCACCAGAGTCTGAACATAAAGGTTTAGAGGCAGATGAGGAACTTTCTACCACTCCTTATTCTTATTCTCTCCACCTCTGAAACATCAAATAAAATGCCCAGCTTCAATGCACTCAAAAGAAATGACTGGGACTGTCTTTTACTGTCGTACATTTCAGAACACTGGCTGTGACTCCTTTCCTGCATGCCTCCCATATCAGCCCCAGAATCAGACCCACCATCTCCTATCATCAAGGTGATGTGCCAGCTGCACCTTGGACACAATTAGTTTTGAAGACAAACACGCTATTGTCTGTGGCCTTTTAATGTAGGAACTAAAAGGGGACCTGTTGCCATCAACCAGTCATTACAAGGGCAACTCCTCTGACTGATGGCTTCAGAACCAGCACTTCCCAATTATCTTGAGCATAATTTACTGATCCTGCTGTCAGGTCAGAGCAGTCAGCTTCTTCCTCAAAAGCGACAGCCTTTGTCCAGGATTCAGCCTCAGCCTTTCAGCCTTCAGAGCAGCCAATCCAATTGCCTTCACAGGCCTGGCGGGTAAACAGTCTGCTTTGCACTAAATGATAGATTTGTGATGCTGCTGCATTGAGAGAGAGAGAGAGAGAGAGAGAGAGAGAGAGAGAGAGAGAGAGAGACAGACAGAGAGAGAGAGACAGAGACAAAGAGACAGAGAGAGAGACAGAGAGACAGAGAGACAGAGGGAGGGAGAGAGACTTCATCCTAGCCCATGAGGAGTGCAAAGTGCCCTCTTGATTCAAGCGATAGCTTTTTTACCATTCCAATCTGCCTCTCTCCTCACATTGCATGGAGTGCCAGTCACAGCTGAGGTCCCTGCAGAGTGGCTCTGAGATTCATCAGGTAATAGGCTTCATAGGCATATGGTTTCCATGAATGGGGCAGCTACTAGGATTTCATAGGGAAAGACAGACTTGTCTTTGGTGACTAAATTAGGAAAACCATGGAATGCAAATCAAAACCATAATGAGACAACGCTTCACACCCACTACGGTGGCTGTTGAAGAACAGTATACAACAAAATAACAAGCGTTGGCAAGAATGTGGAGCAACTGAAACTTGTGTTCACTGCTGGCGGGAATGTAAAAGGGTGCAGCTCCTGTGGAAATGAGTTTGGTCAGGCCACCAAAAAGTTGAACGAGGAATTGCCACGTGATACAGCAACTGCACCTCTGGGTATATATCTAAAAGAACTGAAAGTAGTAACTCAAAAGAGATGTCTGACAGCAGTGTTCATAGAAGCATTGTGCACAACACCCAGAAATAGAAATCTACTCATGTTCATCAGTAGATGAGTGGATGAGCAACACAGAGATCTACGTAAAAAAGATGGTGGAGTAAAGGAAAGAAGTCATGGCGCATGCTACAAAGTGGGTGACCCTTGGAGGCATTATGCTAGTGAAAATAAGTCAGGAACGAAATGAGAAATAGGTGGGTTCAATTGCATGAGGTACCTAGAATAAATACATTTATAAACAGAGAGTGAAGTAGATTTTTATCAGGTGCTGATTGAAAGTGAGACTATAGAGTTACTGATGAATGAATATAGAACTTCTGTTTGGGATGAAGAAAGCAGTCTAAAAATGGACACAGGTGGAGATTGCAAGTAAAGTAAACTTTCTTAGTGCAGTTGAAATATACACTCAAAGCAGTTAAAAAGTAAGGAAGAGAGAGGAGGCAGGATCAGGGAAGAAAAGGCTGGAAAGATACATTTCCTTTTCAAAATTTACGCCAAGGGCTTGGGAGGTTCAGGTAAATATCCTTCCTGTCTTGCCTCCTGGAATTTGTAAATGCATTGCTATGTTACAGCAGAGAAAACTAGACACTCTGGTCCTTTGACTGTAGGCCAAAGTCTCAGGCCACCTTGGGGCAGCTTTGTTAACACACCCCGGAATCCCAAATGTCTTCATTTTTCCAGTGCTAGTCAGATATGTGTCCATTTTTCTGCCCGCCCCACTGGGTAAGGAAGTTCTACTGGGGAACATGTCTTTCTTTCTGTTATGGTTTATGGCTCGTTGTTTCCCCAAAGCCTCATGCAATCATGGGGCGAGGGCTTCTAGAGTTTGAGACTTGATTCATTATCCACTGGAATTATGTGTTTTAGTACTGATGGGTCTATTGGTCTGAGTCCTTCTGGGATTATAGGTGTGGCCTAAGGTGGATAGGCTGAGGTGGAGAGCCTGAATGTAGTATAAAGAGAGACAGAGAGACAGACTCATGCTGTTGCTCTCCGCGCCCTGGTTGGTCAGCTGCCTCTGCTGCGATTATTGCTGTTCCGCCGCAGTGAACTGGATGCTCTCTGTCCTGTACCACTCAGCCGTGGGCCAGCCGAATATAGACTGAAACCTCCAGTAACTGTGAGCTGAATAAACCTTTCCTTCCTTCATTTTGAGTGTCGGGTATTTGTCCCAGCAAAGAGTAAAAAGTAACTAAGACAACTCCTCCCCAAAGGAATGACACATAGTTCTAGCCATCCAGCTTTTCCTGGTAGGTCCCCAAAACCTGAGACAGTCTTTTGTTTCCTTCTGCCCTTGACAAGCCTGGTGGCTTCACTCATGTGTTGCCTTAGATCCTTGTGAAGTGGAGATAAAGGGCTGCCTGTCTGTCCTCACTCACCAGACACTAATGATTATCAGTGCTGTGCTGCATGTGTCCCTACAATGGCCTGGCTGCTCATAGATTTCCCTTCACAGTATCACAATAGAATCAGGAGAGAAACAACTAGACATGCAAGTGCACCATTCACCCCATGTTGGAAAGGGAAGCCCATTCCCCACAGCTGGCTGAATGTGACACACCACCTCGGAGGACTAGAATTTGAAGCTTGGCTTTAGCTGTGATTTCTGTATCAGCAAATACCTATACATTGTGAATATGTTGATGGTATAAAAATACTGCTATTCTTGGGCTGCAGAGATAGCTCAGTGATCTAAGCACCTGCCTAGGCAAGCACAAGGACCTGGGTTTGATCCTTGTTACCATATGTCATGCCAGCCCTGCCCTGGGCCGGCCACTAAGACCAGGCATGGTGGTACATGCCTATAACCCCAATGGTGGGGCTGCTGAAACAGGAGGATCAGTACAAGTCCAAGCTGTATAGAGACCCTGTACCAAATACATAATTTGGAAAAAAAAAAAATACTGCTATTCTCATTCTAGAAAGAAATACTGTACCTGAATGGTTTCTGTATAAGTACTACATTAGTCAGCTCTCCATCACTATAGTGAAACACTTAAGATAATTAACTTGTAAGGAGAAGAGGCTTCTTTTGGGTCATGGTTTTGGAGGTTGTAGTCCGTAATCAATGAGCCCTGTTGCTCTGGGCCTGTGCTGAGATGGCACAACACTGCAGTGATGTGTGGGAGAATAAAATTACTCACATCATGGCCCAAGGAGGGAAAAGGAGGAAGAGGAAGGGGCTGGGATCTCACTACTGAGATTGAGTCCCTGCCCCCAGTGACCTAAGGCCCTCCCACTAGGCCTCGCCTCAATGCTCCCACCAACTCCAGGCTTGAAAGTCATGGGCCTTTGTGTGATCTGAAACACCACTGGTAATAGATGCACAAAAAGGCCCAGTTTGAACCACATTTATAAATTAGAAGTGAAAACATACATGCCTCAGGAAGCATCAAGCTAACTCCAATTGTCACTTTCAGCTATTTGATTTGGAATAAATGACAGCACTTGGAAATAAGTGTTATAATATAATGAAGATACAGTGATGGCGACTGCAGGAAACACAGTAGATGCAGAGCATGGCACTCCTTTGCTTGACATCTAAATACTTGTGAGAGACTTCTTTCCCCTTTCACAGATATCAGTGTAGCAGAAAGGAACTGCCCTCATCTCAGCATGGCTTTCCTCTTCCTATTCACTTCTTTCAGTGTGTTGCTCTGTAATCTGACAGCACAATTCTGACAGGTTGGCATCTGCTTGTGCAGGTGATTGGCATTTCTGATGTGACACTGGCTTATCTTTTGTGGGTATTTTTATCCAAAGTGAATGTTGGTTCTCGGGGTGGATTCAGGGTGCAGCTTTGGATTCATATATAGCAGCTGGTGCAAATCATGGACTCTCAGTCACCTTAGCTCACTTTTCCCCACCTCTTAAATGACAAGTGTCCAGAGTCATTGGTACTGACACAAGTATTAAATCAATTAAGCTGTTCTACCCAATTGGGATAAAGCTGTGTTGAGTGTGGTCAGACTACAGGTTAGTGACAAGAACAGGCTATTCCTAAAGCCATACTGAAAGCAGCATGTAAAGTCTGTTATGAGCTTGCCTACCAAGGCTTCTTACTTATATCAGAAGACAACTGTGATTGTTTCATATCCTCCCTTATGAAGCATACTCATTCTTTCCAGAGAGTAGGATGAGAGTGGAGTGTGCTCAGAAAGATGAGTATTTGAGGCCAGCTTGGGTAAGAGCATGGACAAGTAATATGGATCCTAGAAGTTTGCATAGATTTCTGGTTTCTGTAGTCAAAATGTAACAAAACAAGCCCTTTAACGTCTCATCTGGCTGAGTTTCGTGGTGAACACCTATAAACCCAGCACTTAGGAGGTTGAGACAGGAGGATTCCTATGAGTTCAAGGCCAGTCTGGGCTACATAGTAAGTTCAAGACCAGCCCAAATTGCAGAGCAAGACTCTTTTCGAAAAGCAAATGAACAAACAAAAAACCCCTAAAAAGCCTAGTCTTACATGGAGAATGAAAGGTAAGTATTGCTCCTTCCTAGAGAAAGTAATCATATGTGGGTTTTCACATAAAGGGAATGGGGGACATGGGTAGGTAATGAGCACTCTATGATCTCCTCCAGCAGGAACCCCCTCATCTTTACATTATTATAATAACACCTCCATCCTTTCTGGGTTCTTCTTCCATGTGGGCATCAGTGGCTGCTGGAGGCCAGCAAGCTGCCAGTTCCATTGATTTTCTCTGGAAATCACTGCCATTGTATGCTAGGATAGATGCAATATTTTGTTGACTAGCACATCCTCTGCATGACCCCTGTCAATACGTGCACAGAGCTGAGAGCAAATGGAAGCCAGGCACCAACAGACAGCTTGGCTCTTCTGCGTGTTCCAGTTAGAGATTCTGTTTCAAGGCCTGTTCTCAGTACCTGAACTTGCCATTGCTGGAACTTTCAATGAGTTTATAACATAGTCACATTGCTTTTGGCCTGGCCAGTTGCCTATTTGGGATCCTTACATTACATTCTAAAGAAAAAGATGAGTGGATGTAAAGTACTATCCTGGCCACAGGTACAATGTGGATCAACAGCCAATGAAAGAGCTGCGCAATTTTAACATCCTCTGAACATGCTCATGTAGTAGCAGGTGGCTATTTAGATCACAGTGTTTTTGTGAGTATTTCCATTGCACCTATCTAAGTACCATGGCTAGGTACAAGCTAGTTTTCCCTAAACTCAAAAGGCTGGTTTTCATTTCCTTCTTTACATGCAATCATATCTCACACACACACACACACACACACACACACACACACACACACACACACATACACACAGAGAGAGAGAGAGAGAGAGCCATATGCTCAGATTAAGCACTGAGTCTTTGCGTTTCATATTAACTAAGAATCCTCTTGTAAAGCCTTCTCTTAAATCTTGTATTCTTGTACTCTTCAGGTTCTGGCAGAGTGAAGAACACTCTAAATAACTTCCTGCTAGGGTACATTCACTAAATGCTTTATACTGCAATAGCTGTACAGAGCACTACTTCTTTACCTTAACCTGAAAATGTACATGTTCTTTGCAAAATGATTCTTCCTTGAGAAAGGAGAAAAAGAAAGGTAAAAGGAAAGGAGAGGGAGAAAGAGAGCCACAGTTTTGCTTTCCAATGAAAAGGCTAAGTGGAAAGGTTCTCCCAAAAATTTCCTAGTTTTCCTTCATGGCTCTCTACAAATGAGGGCACCTCAGAGATAGAAGCTACCTCTCATCTGCAGAAGCGTGAGGTGGGCCTGGTGCTCTTCATGCTCTCATCCATTCCAAATGATCTTCAAAACGACTATTGCATAAGCCCAGCTAATATTTATGGATTATTGGCTCAGTACTGAGGGCTTTCATAGAACATCTCATTTAATCCTCATGACCAGACTGTGGTTTGTCTTCATATAAGAAAACAGGGTTTGAGCACTGAACTGATTTGCCTAAAGCTACACAAAATAAATGGCAGCATTGAGATGCAACCCAATTCTGTCTGACTCCAAAGCCTGTAGGATTTTCCCCCAAGGTATTGTCACCTTCTGACAGGCAGCGAAGTTGGGAAGCACTTTACTTGGAATACATTTTGCTTCCCAAATGGCGTACCTGATGCTTTCTGGTCAATAAGATTTACAGCATGAGTGACCACTTGTTACTCAGGGCCTCTGCCAGAGTCCAGTTATTACTGGGCCTGGTCATGAGCCTTGGCTCTCAATCTTTGGTGCACATTAGAATCAGTGTTTAAAATTGTAGATGTCTGAGTACCACCCTATGTTTAGTCAATAACATCTAAAGCATTGCTTTTCCCCCAAAAAAATAGTTCATAAAATTAGTGATTCAGGATTTAATAAATTCAGAATATGTCATTTGCAATCATTGTGGTTTATCTTGTGAATGGCAGGTGTCACCAGGCATCTGGCCATTAGGAAACTAACAATCTAGTGTGACAAGAAAGATCTTTATGCATCTAAATGTGCTGTAGGGAGGTATGCACTTGAACTGAGGTACCAATAAGAATCATGTCTAATAGAGCAGGGAACACAAAATGAATCATCTAAACTAGAAAATGGGAATGTTAAATAAGTGCATATGACTAAGTAGCAGTGAATATTGACTATGAACTAAAGATGCTTCATAGCTTTTACTTTAAATTAAAGATGAGTGCTTCAAGTCACTTACCTTTTATGAGAAAAGGAAGAATATTCTGTTTTTACAATGCAATGATGTGTTGGTGTCTGTGGGAGTCCTTTCATTATGTTTGTATTAGTATTTAAAATCCACATGAAAGCTTGTTTCTCTTTTTGACTCTTAAATGTACTCCCTTAAGCATAATGATTAAGACCGTAAAATTGCCTGGCTGGGATGTAGTTCAGTGATGGCATGCTTGCACAGGATACACAAAGGCCCTGAGTTCAGTTCCCAGTGCTGCCAAAATAAACACGTTAAAAATCTTGAACTTAGATCTCATCAAATGTCTGCAAGTCACCTTTACTATCCCGCAGTTACTTCGGCTCTAGAAGACTGCGTCCCTATGGCCCTTGGTGTGACCTATTGCTGGGCATCTTTCACGTGCCAGCTCCCTGGCCTTAACATAGCTCATAAGGAAAGATGGGAACTGTAGAGACAGCAATAATGGCATTGAAGCAATGCACTGTAAGATAGTGGCCAAGAATTGGTAACTGAAAGTGTTCTACATTTTTATCAACCTTGGAAAATATAAAGTCTATCACAACTCCATATTTAGATGCACCTAATGACAAACAGGTGATATAACAAACAGATGGCCCCTTGGCACAACAAAATGGTGTTTCCTAAAAATGATGTACATTCCTTTTATGAATGGGATGCATTCTAAGAACATATAATGTACGGCATCAACATATGCTGTGGAGAGAGGGAGGAAGATGTGGGGTAGATTTCACATGACGTCTGTGACTAGTTAATTGTGGTAATCTCCAGGTATTTGCTGGTTTCAGCATAAGCTCTAATCCACATTCCAGGTATCCAGACCTATAGGGAAGATTGTAAGACTGTGTATTATCTATCCATTAGTTTGAGAAAACTAAAAAGCACATGCAGTTCCCTGCTGAACTGAAACTTGTGTTTAATGCCTTCTTTATGAGGAAGTGGCCACAGGTGTCCACACACAGATGAAGGCTATAGTGTCAGTGGGTGTAGAAGTAGAACATCTTGTGAGACCTTATCAGTGCTGATTGGGAAAAATGCACAAAGTTGTCAAGGGAGAATGTGTGGATGATACAGCTAAGGAAACATTGATGCTATTACCCAGAGCTCAGAGACACTAACTAATTGTTTCAGCTAGATAAGACAGTGGGTTTGGACTATCATTGTTATTTTTCAACTGTTGCTAATGAAAGCTGCCTTTCATTGGACTTATTATCTTTGTTTCATATTTCGTATCTATTAGTTGCCTTTCCACCAACAAATAATCATTCTGCTTGGTCTCTCTTGTTTGCATGCTATTCACTTTTAGAAGAACTGATTTTTGTTGGATTAAACAGAACACACAAATAGCACATTTGATCTGTACATTACCCAGGTACAGAGAAGGCTCACAGGACAGTAAGCTATGCTTAATGTAGAACCTGCGCAAAGCAAAAAAATGAAATCTAGACACAATGAGAAAAGCAATTCAAAATCTAGGCATTTTCTAAAATTGTTAGCCATTTTATCTGTTTCTCTATCTATCTATCTATCTATCTATCTATCTATCTATCTATCATCTTCAGCTCTCAGCTAGCTTCTTAGGTCTCATTCCTGTGGCACGGACTTAGGTCTCAGCAACAGAATGAATTTAAATGACCAGTTTTATTTCAGAAACATTTACCTATCCAGTTTAATAGGTAGTTGTTTCATCTGCCTGTGCAAAGGTGCAGACCTAGGTTATAGTTAAACAGTGGGACTGACTGGTGCCTGGATCTTAATACAGAAAGTTTCTACTTTTGTTTCTTATTGCTAAAGATAAAATCCAGGGCCTTGAATATGCTAAGTATGTGCTCTAGTGCTGGGTTGACAATATAGGGAAAATATTGGTCTCTTGTGTGAGATTTAGAAAAAAAAAAACAAAGTAGCTCAATTTGGGCTCCTAATATAAAGAACTATAGCTATTAGTTTGGCCCTGTGACTAATGGATCCCAAATAAATAGATGCAGAAGCTAAGAAAATACATTTAGGACATAGATGAGCAGTTCCTTCCACTAGCATTCAGAATCTAGTGGCTGAACTAAGAAAGTATACTGATAAAGGAAATCCAAGGTATATACAATAAGTGCTATATTAGCAGCTTAAAGTTTGAATGTCCCCAAAGGCTCTATTGTTACAGATTCTGGCCCCAGCTAAGGTGATGAGCTGGTGGAAACTTTAGGAGGTGGGACCTAGAGGGAGAAAGTTTGGTCACAGGCAGCATGGAGACCCTGGTCTCCTTTCTCTTTTGGCTTCCAGACTACCTACCATGATGTTCTTTTTCTCAGAAACAACAGAGCTAATTATGCACAAAAGCTCTGAAAACATAAGCCAAAACAAATACTTCTTGCTTATGAGTTGGCTACATCAGGTGTTTTTTCACAGTAGGAGGAGCTAACAGCTTAAACAAAGGCAATGGAATTTCTAGAGAGGCAGACAAATACTGGGAAGGGAAGTTTTCATTAATGAGATATTTACATTTTCCTCAATACCTAACTAGAATAACTATTTTGAATCACACAGTCCTGTTAATAAATTCTACACATATGCTAATGGAAGGACACAAATCAAGGCCAAGCTGAGTATCTGGCCCAAAACAGATGATAAGCAAAGGGCAGTTCTCATCACCCTCACCTTCCTTCATGTCAACTTTGTGTTGTCAGCCATTGCTGAGTTAATATATGCCTGTTTGATCATTCTTTTACCAAATGGAAGCATTCTTTTTGCAGTGATGTTGCTAATTAGCTTGATTCACGGTATTCACCTTTTTGTGTGGTGTTGTTTACTTTATTTTGTAGGTTTTATTCTTTCATTGCTGGGGATGGAACCTGGGCCTTACACATGGTAGGCAAGTATTCTACCACTGAACTATATTCCCAAACCTGTATTTCCTTCTCTTAAGAAAATGAAGTACACAGGGTTAACATTACCTGGGTTTCTTTAAGCTGATTCTTTATTATTCTTTCTTTATTCTGATGCCTATAAAGTTTCCTTCAGCTGATTTAAGTATTCTTTCATATTTTCCCCTTAGTTTGTTAAAATAATACTAGCTAGTTCTCATACTTTTTAAGAGATTAATATTCTTGAATAATAAAGAAAGAGAATAAAGGATTTTTCCAGTCCCTAGAAGCATCACCACCCAAGGATCTTCCTTATGAATCTAGCAGAGTTACAGAAGGCAGGATGAGGAGTGCTTGGACTTTGCTTTCTGTCCCTAGTAAACAGCTGCCCTTAGCGAGGATCGGTGGTAACAGGATCTTTAGTGCATAGCTTATATGAGGAGACGCTGAAATCATAAGGCCCAATCATTTAAAAAACCATAAAGCCCAAAAATTGAAAATGATTTTTCTAATGTAATAACCATGCAGATTTCAGCACCTTAATCTGAAGGTATATGATTGAAAACTGTTGTATCTTTTTTTTTTTTATCAGACCCCAGGATTGTAGATTTTGTTTCAGTTACTATCTAGCCTTCCCAGTCAGTGGTTACTGAGCATCTAGTCCACTTGACTCACAGAGGACCTTGCTGTGTTAGTCTGTATTATTCTACATGATGTCAATGACTATTGTGTTTTGTGTGCACATAGTGTGCCACTCACTCTATTATACTGTTGCACACATTATCTCCATTTCTTATGCTGAATCCTTGTGTCTCAAATTTTACTATGTGTAGGAATCATCTAGACAGTTACTTGTAATATAGTTCCCTGCATCTCACCCACAGAAACTGGAAACTCTGATTGAATGCATTGATGAAGAGGCCCAAGAATCGAACAGTCAAATACCCTCAAGATTCTGAAATAGTTGATTCACACAGGACATTTTTAGAAAGGTTATTAGATCATAGTTAAAAAGAATTACACATTATGGACACTAAATTAATATAGAGCACTGAAACATCACAAAACAAGTTTGTTTTTTAAATTTTATGAATTTTAATGAGAAAGAAATAATAATGAGACAGTTTCAAGACAGGTTAGTAGGACAGTTACAATAATTAATACATTGCATATCATCTTCATAGTAGTTGTTCAGAGTACAAGATGCAGATATGATATCTTTTCTAAACACTATTAGTACAAATCTTTCTTCTCATTGGACTAAGAGAAAGTAGTTGTATATATAGTTCAATAGTCCATAATAGTAGTGGGTTATCAGCACAGCTGGCAATATGGGAAGTTGCTGACTTGAGCCTTTTACAGCTCAACATATTAATATGGCTTTACTTTTTATACCACATGGTTAGACTTTTGTGCTGGTTAAGACCAAGATAAAGCAAGACCTATATAACAAAACATGCAACTTACGTATCTGACAAGGTCAGTCAGATCCCCTCAGGATTTGTCCTGAAACCATGTACCACGGTTTGTATAACTGTTGTCAGTGTCAGCCATCTGGATGAGTCCCAGCCATTGCTTGACCAATTTATTCTCTGTGAAAACCTGAGAGAATGTTTTCTCTCTAGATGACTCTCCTTAGATACATTATGCATCACTGTTCCCTTTCCTCTGTAGCCCCATAATCTCCTTGAACAGAAAATTTGGGAGACCACTGGGTTATAGAATGTTACAGTACAGGTTCTCTTATGTACTTACCAAAACAAGTTTGATTAGCACTTGTTAATCCTTTCTAGTTTTTATATAACTATTGTTGCTTGCTTTCTAGAAAAAGTCAACAAGAGGGATTTTGAGGTGCTATCAAGAACATTAATCTTTTTAAAAAATATGAGGACTAACTGGTATTATTTTGACAAACAAAGGGGAAAACATCAAAGAATATTTAAATCAGCTTAAGGAAACTTACAGGCATCAGAGAAGGGCCCTGAAAGAAAGAGAGTAGAGGATTTGTTGTAGGCCTTTGAAAAAGCAGTACATTAAAGAAACCAAGCTTTTTGTCTTGTTTCCCTTTAATTTTTTTTTCCTTAAGTAGGCTCTTGATCATTTTTCCACTGGTCAGTCAACATCTGCCCTGATGACTCAATAATCCAAGTTCCTTCCTGAATCTGTGAAATCTCTTCCCAGGACTCAGAGGAAGGTGGGGACACTGGGCTTCTGCTGTGCTAGATTTCCAATATGATGGTGCTAAAAATTGCTTTCAATCATATTTTATATGTCATATTATATAATTATAGGCCATATTTTTTTCTGGGTTCAAATCTTCCAACACCAAATAGGTGGGATGAAGGGGCTGCAGTTGCAGGAACGTGGAATGTGACTTGGAGAGGCGAAGGTGAAGAGGAGGAATGTGAAGCCTTGGAGTCCAAAGAAAACATAGCTAGGTGTTTTCTGAACTACAATGACCTATTTATGGAGAAGTGTCCTATTTGCTAAAAGTATTGCCATAAACACATGTATATACTCCCATATATAGATGTATATAAAACACATAGATTGCATGTGTGCATAGGTAGGTATTTATATGTGCCTCTTTCCCCCATCTGCTGCCACAATCCCATGTCTATACTCCGGGGCCCGTGTGGAAATCGGTCAGTGGAAATTCTCATTATATTCAACTTTATTTGTCTTCATACATTTACAGCTTAGATAATCACCCACTGATCTTCAGGCATCTTTTCAACTTTATCCTTCTTCCTTTTAAAAATTCTATTTCCAGATCTTCAGGAAAATCCGCCAGCTCTCTTCTCAACTGCCATGACTGTTACCATCTTCTTCCCCATGTTCTTCATTTCTAATGGGCTCAAGGCTCTCATGGCCAGAAAGTATTAGAATAGGACTGGTGTACATCAGTGCTGAGCAAAGAAGCCAAGTATTCTGAAACAAGGGATTGTGATAAAAAGTCAGGTCAAGAAACCCTTGAAATTAGGCATATTCTCTTGACTCCAATGTTTCAATCTCATTACTTTCCCCTAATTAAATCTGTCTTGTCAACTTTTGTGCTAGAACAGAATTTGTTATTAAACTTAATTTTGTTTGGCTTCACTTCTTTTCTAGCATTGCATCAACGTTTTCTACGGCAACTCCACAGCATTTTAGCTACATTATAAAACTTGTGTGGGATTGACCCAGAAACCAACAACATGACATTGTTCTATGGGGAAACAAGGCTTAGTCTTAATTCACAAGCTGATAAATGTTCTTGTGGGAACATCTGGCTCCATATGTGTCTGAAATGTAAATAAGTGGATAGATTTGTGCAGCCTATATTATATATATATACATACATAATGTATATATATATATATATATTATATGTATATGTAGACATGCAGATGTTTGTATGTAGAAAAGAGTTGCATATAGGTGGCCCACAACCACAAAGTTATTTCATGGTGTTGGCAAATAGAGGAGAGAAAGAAACTGCATGCTGTTGAAGTGCCCCACCCTTGACAGATGCTTTTATGACAAGAAGCCACTAATAATTAACTCCCACAAATGTCTGTATTTCACTTTTCTTTCATGAAGAATGTTCCTCCAGCCTGAAGATACTGTTCGAGTCCGGTTGGCCCCGCCCACTGTTCCTGTAACAGGTTCCCACTTTCCCCCGGTAGTGCCAACACAGATCACACTCGCAGCACCAGCTTATGGGAGCTGCTACCATTGTGCACATGCTTACCAAGAATCAATGTGACAGCAGAGGCGAAGTAGGCAGCGTTTCTGTCAATTCTCACGACTCTTCCAGGGGCTGAGCTTTGTTCTTATCCCCCTTCTGTAAGAGAGAAAGCTGAGGCCAACGGCAGTAGAGTGGTGAAAGCAGCCCGCATCATCGGGACCCAAGCTGGTGCTACCAGAGCCCCATCTGCTTCCTGCTCCATCTCCCCTGCCTGGGCTTTGAAGGTCCTGCTGATAGTGTCTGATACACCAACTGGTTACATCATTCTCCCCTTTCCAGCATTAATACCTGTGGCTTTTTTTGCTCTACTGAATTCTGTAGTGTTTGGGTTTTGCTCTATTGATTCTAAAAGAAAAAAAAGAAAAAAAATCTGTTGGTCTGGATGGTTTTCAGAAAACCTGGTTTTGAAGGGATGCTGGTGGGGTGGACCAGCACCCTTGGACTCCTGGGAGTATGCTTTCTTCTCTCTGCCCTTCCCAGGGAAGACTTGTCTCCTGGGCCTCAGATGCAGAAGGAGGGGCGCTGGGAGGCCCTCGCTCAACACTCAGCAGTGTTCTGCCCTTCCTCCAGTCTCTGACTGTATCATTGTGTGTACAGGATGCTGTCTGTGTATGTGTGTGAGTGGATATGTGTGCATGCATGTGTCCCTCTACCAGTGTTGTGCGCCTGTGTTTCTGAGTGTCCATGCATCTCTGGATGTTCACCCAAGGTACAAATGGCTCAAACACAAGAGACAGGAAGAGGACAGGGTGGCTGGCCCACCTGTTCTTTCCGGGCGTGCCCGACACTCAGCAGGCCTGGGAGGCTCTAGGGCCTGGCTCTCCTCTGAGGGCCAGCCTGTCCTTTCTGGGAGCCTGAGGAAGGCGTAGCGGTGGGCGGGGCGAGCCTGGGGAGGCGGGGCGGGTCTGAGGTGGGCGGGGTGAGCACGGTGAGGCGGGGCTTGTGGCGGTGGGCGGGGCTGGCCGGCGGCGCTCCGGGCATGCTCCGCCGCCGCGGCTGAGGCGGGGCGGGTCGCGCTGGTCCTCGGCCGGCCGGGCGGTGGCGGCGGCGGCTACGCGGCGGCGCGGGGCAGCATGAGGGAGCCGCTCGGTAAGTCCCGGCGTGTCCCGCGCCCCCGACTCCAACATCCCTCCGCTCGCTCTCGCTCGGTTTCGCGGCCTCGCCCTCAGCCCCCGCACTCGCCACAACTTGCCCTGTGGGATGCGGCTCCTGTGGGGTCCCCGTTGGGGTCTGCAGCCGGGTGGGCGCCTGAGAGGCCGCGGGGGTCCTGTTCGGGCCTGGGGCGGCGCCGAGGCCCGAAGTGGGTGTGGGCAACTGGGCGGGGGTCCGTGGTAGCGCTCCGGAACCGACATCCCGCTCCGAGCCGGCTCCGGAGCCGCAGGCGGGACGGGTCTGCCTGCGCTCGTGAACTGGGGCGCTCGCGGCGAGAACCGCGCTCCCAGCGCGTTACAGCCCGGTCCTCGGCTCGGCGCCGGGTCCCTGCGCCCCCGGCGCGGTTTCGAGCTCCCTAACCCGCGTGTGCCAGGCGCCCTGGCTCGAGTGGGGTGCTGCACCCCGGCTGACAGCGCTCCTCTCCTCCCGCCACTGGCCGAACGAGCCCAGCCTGCCTCGGCTTCTCGGACTTTGAAAAAGCTGTGATTTCACTAGCGGGGAAAAAAAAAAAAAAAAATTGTGAAGGAGACTTCACACGAGTGCCACCTGGCCGTGCCCCAGACGTGCTTTCCGTGCTTTCCTTTCCTTTCCCTGGAGGGGAAGGGGAAACGCCCCTGTCCGTAGCCCCTGGGACCCGCACCCTCGACCGGTCCTTCCGGGCGCCTGGCTTTGACTTCCCGAGAGTGGGGCTGGGCGGACCCCGCAGTCCCAGGCTTTCCTTGCGCGTGTCAGTTAGATGGGATGTTTCCCACAGCTTTTGCTTTTATCGTCTTTGGCTTTTGGTCTTTTCAGACTTCACACAGCATATATATCCCAGGAATTTAGGGTGAGGGTCAGAGGACTGGGGGAATTTTTAAGAGGGGAGAAAGAGATGAGATTTTGGCCGCCAGAAATGTTCTGCCAAAATTAAAAAAAAAAAAAAAAAAAAGTAACAGACTTTGTAGTGTAAGCTGAGCAGTCAAGCGCTGAACAGGTAAAACTTTAGGAAAATGATTCCTTGTGTCAGGTAGTTTTAAAATTTAAAATGACAAGATTGATGATGCCATCCAGCAAAGCAAAAATTTCTTTGGAAATTACATGAAGACTATTTCATGGGAGCTATGTTGATTTTCCTGTGCAAGTGGGAGTTTGGTAAATTCCTTTGGTTTTCCATAAGGTTGTGTGGGTTTGGATTTAATCATTCACTTTGGTGTTAGGTGTCTGATTCCTAGTCACCAGCCGAATATGCTTCCTGAACATCTCTTCATTGCCCTGCAGTAGTGGCAGCAGGCTGCAAACTTTCCCTGGGGCTGCCCTGGGCTAGCAAATATTTGTGGAAGAAAGGCTTTTAGCCTATTGGGCCTTCCTCCTGAAAAATTTCACCCTTTTCTGTGAAGAGTGGAAGGTCAGGCTATTGGCACATCCAGGAGATTTCAGGGGATAGGGTGGATCGCAGAAGCCTGTTGGGAGGTGTGTGACTTTCCATGCCCTTGGAACAAGAATGTCTGAGTGCCCATAATGCTGTGGAGGGCTTGCCATGCTCATCAGCCTTGTCTGATAACTAACTCATCTGAGAGATCACAGATTCCAGAGGCCTGTAGCCCCAGAGATTGCAAAACATAGCTGGTGTACACAGGAAAATACTGTCCATTTTTTCACCGTTCAAGGCAAACGTGAAATGCTTTTTGAAGATTAGTTTTTTAAATGCAGTTTAAAAGTAAATCTTTTCTTTGTCTCCAGTAAAGAAAGCCCAGAAGCTGGTGGCTTCCTGAGTCCTCCTTGTCCTAGCTGGGAAAGCCCTCTACTTTGGAAGAACAGTAAACACCAATCATCATTGTAGGAGGCCAGAGTTTCCCTTTTAATGAGCTTGGCTAGAGACTGCACAGTGATTAATCTAGGAAGTTTAGAACACAGAGCGCTGGATTGAAACAATTGTTCTGTAGTGGATTTTATTTTGATAAGCAATGACTCTACCTCTGAACTCCTCTAGACTCAGCCCCCAGCTGCATTTTCTCCTGGTTCTCATCAGATGTTTGTCACCTATCTGCCTCTTGAAAGTTTTGCTATTGGGCTTTGCTTGAGGGACTCCTGGCTGAGGAATGCAGAGGGACGGTCACTTGCAAAAGCCAGAAGCCTAGGCAAGGGCAGATCAGTCTGTCACTACTTTATTGCGTCTCTTTAAACACCAAATGGTGTGGTAAAAACACTGTATGGCCCCAGACTAAAACCTCAGCCATCTTGGCTTGAATTTGAGATGTCTTGTTTAAAACTTATGTATGACTTTTCAAAACCAGATATAATTTTAAACAACTTTCTATAGATCACATGAGTAGGAACAGGCTGGCTAAACTGGCAAAGACTTGTTATTGGCACTCTGACTATCCTTAGAATTTTCTTCCTATTAGTTATCTCTCTGTAGCTTCCCTAGTAAAATTGATTTCTTCTGTATGTAAATGAAAGAGTGTAGGTGCCTTTATGGACAGGCACCAAGATAGATTTCAAAGA
>PVKN010006777.1:0-27849 GCA_004027915.1 Capromys pilorides
TGGGACAGGGACACATCCTGCGGACCCCCGAGGCTGGGGAGCAGGCAGGGTGTGCCTGAGTCGGGACAGGATCCCGCGCCCACCTCTGCTCTGCCCCCCACACGAGGGCTCCCAGCCCACGGGCGCCTCCCCCCGGGACCCACTCCGGCTTCCTCTCCTACCTGCCTACGCCAGCGCCCAGCCCCTGTCTCTAGCCCAGGCGGCTCCGGTTACCCACGCCCAGCTGGGCTGCACTCGCACCAGCAGCTCCCAGCGCGCAGCTGTGACACCCGATCGCCCAGGGGCCGGGGACAGCGAAGGAGGGGACAGCTGGCAGGGGCTGCTGCTGGCCCTGGGCTCTGGCGGTAAGACACCCAGTCTCTGCCCTGCCCTCGATGCACTGATCTTAGCTTCTGGAATAAGCTCTCCCGCACCCCAGCCTTTGCATTCGCAGTATCCTCTCCCAGAAGTGCTTTTTCTGGCCCCCATATCCCCCAGACCAGGCTCCTCCTTCCATCTTTCTTTCTTTTTCTTTTCTACTGAGAATCCCACTGGGCATCGCTGGGCAGTGCAGTGCCGCCGAGAGTCAGCCCGGGGCCCACCTTCCTCCACCTCACTCCTCTGCTGTCTTCGGCTCTGTGCTCCACGTCCCCTCTCCCAGGAAGCCTTCCTGCACGTCCCCAGCTGGGTCTGGAGCCTCCTCCGAGCTCCTCATTGTCCTGTGCCCACTGTGTCTCCCACCACACCTGTATCCACCGTGTCACCAGTGCCTGGTCACACACAGCAAGCTGCAGAGGTAAAGATGATGCTGTGTTTGCTGCTTCGCCATCAGGCAAGAGCTCAACACAGGTCTCTTAACTGGGTCTTCAAGGACACCAGCATCAATGACCTTGAGCAGCTTTAGATCCCCCATCAGCCTGAGCGACACTCATCCAAAGCCCTGTTTTGCACCAGGGTCCTTGGTCTACACTGTGTGAGACTGCCTCCTTTCTAATGAGTAAAAAGTGAAAGAAGCCATTCACTAATTGCTCCCTTCATTTTAAAGTTTACTTATTTACTTATTTATTTATTTTATGTTACGGCCGGCTCAGCCCGTCCTGGGAGTGGGGCTGGCGCAGCATGTGATGCTGGGGATCGAACCGCAGTCTCTGTGACTGCCTAAGCTTGCCTAAGCAGGCGCCTTAGACCGCTGAGCCATCTCGCCAGCCCTGTTCCCGTCATTTTAGAGGTGACTGGAAAACCACTTTCGTGGGAGCGACCCCAGTTTCCCGCCCTAGTCATTGGGTAGTCCTTTTAAGCAATCGGGAACCTATTCAAGTAGGCTTCTCTGTTCCAGTACTTAAGATGGCGCCAACAGCGTCACCAGAAGGCGCATGCGTCATAGAGGAAGCGGCAGGTCGCACAGGAAGGAATGCGGTTCCTCCTCCCTTCCCCGTCCCACCCCACTTCCGGCGGAACCAGCCTCAACAAGAGAAACTTTATTGTTCCCATTAAGACAGAGACGATGTCGGTGAACTACGCAGCCGGGCTGTCGCCCTATGCAGATAAGGGCAAGTGTGGCCTACCCGAGGTGAGTACAGCAGGGGATCGCTAAAGATCGCTTCCATGTCCACGGGCTGCGTAGGGCTAAGGACAGGTACCAGGGCATTGTGGGAATATCTGGAAGCACTTGAGGCTGGACAATGGGAAGGACTTCCCAGGGAGCAGGAGGCAACACCCCCTGGGCGCCCTGCACGGGGCTTGCCCAACTTCGAGTCTCCTGACTGGTGCCGCTGGAGGGACTCGAGTCTGGGATGGGCTGATGGGCTGATGGTGGGCTGATGCGGGGAAGGGTGTAGTTCCAGGACAGGACTCAGATGCCAGACCCAGGACAGAATGTGGCAGGAAAGGCCTTCCAACCTCTGGGACAGTGACGAGGAACCTTTTAAAGCTTTCAGTGATAACAAACAGCCGGCTGCAGCCCATAGGTTCACCACCACTGCACTAGCAGAAGTGCAGGAAGACTGTGTCCTCCCCACCGTGGGGCCTGGAGCAAGTCACCTCCTTCCTAGGTCTCTGCCTCCCGTCTGTAATGTAACGAAGGGACCCAAGGGCTGGTCCTTTCGTTCTAAGGTGTCCATAGGACAGCTCTAAGGGTGTGACTCTGCCCAGGAGTTACTCCGCCTGCAACTGTAATTCACTTTATTCCACAAACATTTCTTGAGCACGCTTGAAGCCCAAGCATTACCTAAGTGCAGAGGTGCAGCAGCAAAGCAGGCTAAATCCCTTTTCTGTGGAGACGGACAAGCGGTGCCTGGAAACCAGGTGCCTGGGGAGGCGTCAGGATGGTGACATTTGAGCCAAAATCTAAAGGAGAAGAAGGGGAGAGCCATGGCCAGATCTGAGGAAGGAACATTCAGGTGCGAACATGCCCTGTGCAAAGGCCCTGGGGCAACCTGGAGCCCAGAATGGTGCAGAAACAGTGAAGAGCCTGCATGGCTGGAGCAGAGGGAAAGGGGCAGAGAGAGAGAGAGAGCAGGGGAGGAGGGAAGGGACAGGGGTCATACAAGTCCCAGCAGGCTGCAGGGAGGACTTGGGCTTTGGTGTGAGGGAGTTGGGAGCCATGGAGGGCAGAGGAGGGCCAGGAGGACAAGTTGCCTCCATTCTCCTCCCTGGGTAAGGCGGAAACAGGTCAGGCTGTGGCCCATGCCCTTGCCACCTGAGAGACACATTTGGACCCCTCCTTTCCTGTCTCCCACCAGATCTTTGACCCCCCAGAGGAGCTGGATCAGAAGGTGTGGGAGCTGGCCAGGCTGCTCTGGCAGTCATCCAATGTGGTGTTCCACACAGGTGCTGGCATCAGTACTGCCTCAGGCATCCCGGACTTCAGGTCTGTGAGCATGGAGGGGAAACTGAGGTGGGCCCACCACCCTGCCAGGTGCTTCCCTGGAGCACCAGAGCTCATCCCACTGCCTTTCTTCTGTCTGAGTCCCTGGTACTAGAGACAGGTGAGACCCATCCATGAAGTTACAGCCAAGATCCAACTTCCATCATTAACCTCATTCACCAGAACTTGGTCACCTGGTCTGAATTGAGCTGCAAGGGATGCTGGGGAAAAGTCACCTGATCTTACCTAGTACAAAGGATGTTGAGAAAATATGGTCACTTGATCTTACCTAGCCACAAAGCATTCTGGGAAATGTAGTCTTTAGACAGGGTGGCTGCATCACTTTGATTACCATAGGGAAACTTAAAATTAGGAACAGTTAATTTTATGCACACCTACAAATATTTTCCTATAAGAGTTGGTGTCAGGCAAGTGGCTTTAACTTTGGGAACTGTTTCTTCACCCCTAAATGTGAGACTGAAATCCCCACTGCATCCAGCAGCCTGTGTTAGACAGTAATTGTTGGTAAAAAGTAAGGGACGCACCAGGCATGGTAGCACACCCCTATAATCCCAGCACCTGAGAGGCTGAGGCAGGAGGACTGCCACAAGTTCAAGGCCAGCCTAGACTATATACCAAGACCTTGTCTTGAAAAAACAGAAATGGGCTCGGGAGAGATAACTAGAATAGTTATCTCTAGAATAAGTGCTTGTCTGGCAAGTGCAAGGTCCTGAGTTCAATCCCCGGTACTGCAAAACACACACACACACACACACAAATGAAGAGAGGGCCGGCGAGATGGCTCAGCATTCTAAAGCGCCTGCTCAGGAAAGCTTAGGCAATCGCAGGGACCATGGTTCAATCCCCGGCACCACATGCTGCACCAGCCCCACCTCCAGGGCAGGCTGAGCCGGCCATAACACAAATAAATAAAGTTTAAAAAGAAAAAAGAAATGAAGAGAAAAAAATAGCAAGCAGCCGCTTGATCTGGTGGCTCCCACAGTTAGGTGCTGCACCGTCCCCAGCGGTAAATTGCATTTATTTCTTTTTCTGAGGCCTATGTGGTCCCCAGCCCGGACTTTCACAGCAGGAGAACAGATTCTTCTTCTTGAAGGAATGTTAAACCTGTAGGCATGAATACTTCCCTCCGCACAACCTGCTGGGGCTCTCCACTGCTGCTCTAGAATTCCACACCAGGCTTGAAAGTGGAAGCCCCTTGCGGCCCAGCCCTGAGCCTCCCCTCCACTCTCAGCCTCTGCGCTTCTCACACACTTCCCAGGCTCAGGCCCAGCCCGCCTTTCCCTCTGCACTGCCTCCTCGTCACCCTTATGCTTCAGGAGGCTGCCCAGCCCTTTCCAGGTAGGCGTCCCACCCGCCCTGCCAGAGCGGCGCCAGGGCCTCAGCTGCTGGTCCCTTCAGGGGCCTGACTGTCCAAGGCTGGAGGGCTTGGTCTGCTTGTGTCCTGTGTGCAAAATCGAGCCCACTTTGAGAGCAGAGGCTTGGGTCCCCCCAGACCCAGCATGCTGGATGTGGTGGCCCACGCCTGTAATCCCAGCACTGGGGAAGCTGAGGCAGGAGGATTGGGATGAGTTCAAAACCAGCCTGCACTGCATAGTTAGACCCTGTCTCAAAAAAACAAAGCCAGAACAAAACCTGGGCATCACCCAGCCCAGGATCAGGCTCAGTGCAGCAGCTGTAGCCAAGTGTTCCTTAAAAGGAAAAAAAAAATTAAACATTGCTCACCCGTACTTTCTCTTCCTTTCCTGTCTCTCCCTAATTCTGCCAATTCTGTCTTGCTTTCTCTTTCACTTCCTCCGTCTCTCTGCACCTCCCTCCCAACCTCTGATTCTTTTTGTCTCCTGTCCTACCTCTTCCTCCTCTCTGTCTCCGTGTCTGTTGCTCTCTGGTTCCGACCCTCCACACCCCTCTCTCCCTGCCTCCGTCTCCATCTCCGCCTCCCGCCATTAGGGGCCCTCATGGCGTGTGGACCATGGAGGAGCGGGGGCTGGCGCCCAAGTTCGACACGACCTTCGAGAGCGCGCGGCCCACGTGCACGCACATGGCGCTGGTGCAGCTGGAGCGCGTGGGGCTGCTGCGCTTCGTGGTGAGCCAGAACGTGGACGGGCTGCACGTGCGCTCGGGCTTCCCCAGGTACCACGCGCAGCACCACGGCCCAGGTGCTTCCAGGGCCCCCAGAAGGGCAGGGGCATCCCGGGCTGGAGGCAGATGGTACAGGGAAGCCTCTGGGGCTGCCAGGCAGGTTGTGGAGTTGACGGTTTGTTTCGTTATTGTTCCGTGCTGGGTGGAACCCATGGCCTGCCTACTGAGCTCAGCTCCAGCCGTATTTTAATTTTTAAAGACATGGTCTTGCGGCGCCAGCGAGATGGCTCAGTGGTTTAAAGCGCCCGATTAGGCAAGCTTAGGCAACCCCAGGGACCACAGTTCAATCCCCGGCCCCACATGCTGCGCCAGCCCCACCCCCAGGGCAGGCTGAGCCAGCCATAAAAATAAATAAATAAATAAATAAATAAATAAATAAATAAGCAACAAATAAATATTTAAAAAAAAAAGGCATGGTCTTGCTTAGTTGCTGTGTTTTCCAGGCTGGGCTCAAATATGAGATCTCCCTGCCTCAGCCTCCTGGGTGCTAGGTTGATGAGAGCCTGTGCTTCCAACAGTGGCACACGTGGGACTTTTTAGCATCCATCCTTATTGTTACTAGGGAACAAGTGTGATTTCTTTTCCCCTAGTGCGGGGGCTGAAAGCTGGGCCTCATGCAGGCTAAGCGGTGCTTACCACCAAGCTATACCCTCTCTTTTGTTTCTTTCTGTTAAGAAGACCCCAGCCGGGCGTGGTGCAACACGCCTGTAACCCCAGCACTTGGAGGCTGAGGCAGGAGGATCAGTGTGAGCTCAAGGCCAGCCTGAACTGCATAGCGGGACCCTGTCTCAAAAAGACAGAAAAAAAATTTCTTGTCTAGCTCCACCCCTTGGGCATGTAAATAGTTTCTCCAAGAGCTGGTAACTGGATGTTGCAGGGGTTCTTTTTTATTTTATTTTATTTTTTAAATTTTTATGTATTTGGTACAGGGTCTCACTACACAGCTCAGAGTTGAAGTGATCCTCCTGTCTCAGCCTCCTCAGTGCTGGGCTTACAGGCATGTGCCACCGCCTCTGGTCTCGGCCAGCTCAGCACACGCTGAGGGACAGGACTGGCATGGCATAGTGTGCCTGGGATTGAACCTAAGCAGGTGCTTAGTCTGCTGAGCTATCTTGCCAGCACAGTGTTGCAGTTTTTAAAGTTCCTGCCAGTCAGTTCCTGAGAAGAATGTTCTCTGGCTCCTGGGGCCTCGGGTTAGGGAGATCCCTGTTGGCAACCATGACCATCCAGGGATCAGACAGCTTCTCACCCTTTTGGGTCATAGTGTTTAACTAGACAGATGGCTACAGGGTGACAGGTGTGTCCCCCCCAACATCTGGCTTGGGATGAGAGCCTTGGGTAGGGTCATGGAGAACCTCGGGGACCTCTGTCACAGCCCCATGTGCATCCAATCCCTGTATAAATCAGAGGGGGACAGGACCACACCTGGCAGGTGTTTATTGAGCATCTACTGCATACCATACCTTGTTCTAACATTGGGGAATTTGAATTTCTGCCCTTCCAACCTGGCCACACTAGGTTCCCTTACTTGTACAGGGCTGGGGTGCATTTTGGGAAGGCAGTGGGTGCCCGTGGGCAGAGGTGGGTCCAGCGGTGTGGTTGGCGATCCCTCGGGCTCAGAGGGGCCAGGCTCCCTGCAAGGGGAGCACCGTGCACACATGGGGGCATCAGTGGGCTCTGTGGATGACGGGCTGGGGCGTCCTGGGGTGTCCCTGAGGAGGAGGAGGGTGTCCTGCCCACCACTAAACCACTTCCTGCCTGCCCCCCAGGGACAAACTGGCAGAGCTGCACGGGAACATGTTCATAGAAGAATGTGCCAAGTGTAAGACGTGAGTGTCGCGTGGTGGGTGACCCTGAGGTCTGTCCCTCCCCAGGGGAACCTGCATAGGCCTGACAGTGACCCTGAGGCCCAGGGCGGTGAGGAGGAAGGCCCAGGGAGGGGGCCGAGTCAGAGCTGTTTCCTGGGGCTACACAAGCAGGTGGCTGAAGACCGAGGGCTTCCATTTATAGGAATGACATCCCTTGGGCCCGCAGGCCCAGGCACAGTGCCTGTGGGACCGGGCGGCCCTCAGAGAGTTTTGTGGGGCCTTCCTACCTCCCTGGCCCTGGTGGCGACTGCAGACCTGGCCTCGAATCACTAAATTGCCCACGTTGGGCTTAAACTGGCGATGCTCCTGCCTCAGCCTTCTGCAGTGCTGGGATTACTGGTGTGCACCGCTGCATGCAGCTGTCTCTCCCTTCTTAGAAGGACGCCAGGCAGGTGCCCTCCGCCGGTGGAGCCTCAGCTTAGACCTGCAGGGGACGTACAGGGACTGAATCCTCAGCTCAAGCCGAACCTAAGCCAGGGACCCGTAGGCTGTGCTGTGACTGCTTCCCAGTGCCGCCGCAGTGAGGAAACAACTTGTAGACGATGCACGACCAGGGCCCAGTGCCAATAAAACTGGACAAAACACACAACTGAGAGCGCGCTGTGGCTACGGAGCCACAGCTCCTAGATTTACCATTGTTAGCATTTTGCCTCAAGTGCCTCTCTTCCCTGTAATTAATGCCATTTAAGAGCAAAGTGCCTTCCTGGCAAGTGCAAGATTGTGAGCTTGAACCCCACTCCTAAAAAAAAACAAAGGCAAATCAATCCGGGTGTGCAATGGTGCACACTTGTCATTCTAGCTACTCAGGACGCTGAGGCAGGAGGATTTCCAGTCTGAGCCCGTCTAAAATACGAAAGGCCCTGGTTCCATCTCCAGCACCGCCAAAAGCAACCGTAAGAGGCATGGACGCAGGGCTGCAGGCCGGGCTCACGGCCTTCTCTTCCCTGACACAGGCAGTATGTCCGGGACACAGTCGTGGGCACAATGGGCCTCAAGGCCACCGGCCGGTTCTGCACAGTGGCCAAGGCACGGGGACTGCGGGCTTGCCGGTGAGTGACCATGCCCAAGGCCTGGGCACCCGTGGGGCAAAGGGCCTGCTGACCTGTAGCTTTCCTCTGCCTGCAGCGGGGAGCTGAGAGACACCATCCTGGACTGGGAGGACGCTCTGCCCGAGCGGGACCTGGCGCTCGCCGATGAGGCCAGCAGGTCTGAGGTCCCTGCTGGCGCCCACACTGAGGGTGGAGGAGGGGACAGGGACAGGCAGCAGCAAGCTGGCCAGCGTGCAGGGCTGGGGCTAGGCCTGGAGCTTGGCTCAGGAAGGCTTCCTCACTTGGCCTGCGCACATGGCTGTCATCCCAGCCGTCTGGGAGGCTGATGTGGAGGGATGCCAAGCTCAAGCCCAGCCTGGTAATTTAATGAGACCCTGTCTCAAAAGCTAAAGAGGGCTGGTGATGTAACTGAGTGTGAAGGCCCTGGGCTCAACCCCAGCTCTACCAAAAAGTGAATAAGAAGGGGGCTGGGGGGCAGAGGGTAAGGAGGAAAGAGGGCCGGGGAGTGGTGTGCAGCGCCTGCCTGGCAAATTTGATTCCCAGTACTGAAAAAAGACAGGCAGGCAGGCTTTCCTCAGCAGGGGCTTGGGCAACACCCAGGCCTTGGCTGGAACCCAGAGCCTCCATCGGGTGCTGGCGGGTGGAGCCAGCAGGGCCTCAGCACTAAGCCCACATCCTTGTCCCTGTCCCCAGGAACGCAGACCTATCCATCACCCTGGGCACCTCCCTGCAGATCCGGCCTAGCGGGAACCTGCCCCTGGCCACCAAGCGCCGAGGCGGCCGCCTGGTCATCGTGAACCTGCAGCCCACCAAGCACGTAGGTGCCGACTCCCTGCCCTGCCTGGTGTCCCCACGCCCCATGCGCACCCTGCCCTGACCCTCCCACCCCACAGGACCGCCAGGCTGACCTGCGCATCCACGGCTATGTGGACGACGTGATGACCAGGCTCATGCGACACCTGGGGCTTGACATTCCTACCTGGCACGGGCCCTGTGTGCTAGAGCAGGCCCTGCCCCCGCTGCCCCGGCCTCCCGTGCCCCAGCGCAAGGCCAAAGAGGACAGTGACGAGAATTCCACGGCCCACCTCAATGGCTCTGTGCCCACCCAGCCGAAGCCCGAGCCTTGCAGCCCCAAAATGGAGCGGCCTGAGAGCCCCGGCCCTCAGCGGCCCTCCAAAAGGCTGAAGGCCGAGGCAGTACCCAGCTGACCAGCAGGGTCGGGGGCCGGGGCATTTTCTAGGAACTGTGCATACTTGAGCATGGTGTCTCTGGTACTGGATTCGTGCTCCCGGCCCTCGGGATGCTGAGCTGGGTGCTCTCGCCTTCTGTGGCTTTGGGGCAGCCCGTGGGGTGCAGGAAGCAGCCACCCCCAAAGCAGCCAGCTCAGATGTCTGCTGCCCCGGTGGCCTTGGCCACTTGCTCAGGATGCTGGGAGCAGTGGCTGGACCCTCCCGGTTTCCAGCCCAGATGGGAATCCATTCCATGTGTCCTCCAAGCCACTCACAGACCCTCCAGGAGGGGAGCACAGGCCCCGCGCCCAGCCTCCTGCAGGCCTCCAGGGGGCCTCCAGGCAATAAAAGCGGAGCTCCTGTCCTGTCCTGCATCTGAGTATGTTTAGGTCCTCTGTGCGGCCAGGTTGGGGTACCTGTCTCCCTGGCTGCTCTGGAGGCTGATGCAGGAGAATAGCAGGTTCAAGGTCAGCCTGGGGAACTTAGCAAGCCTCTGCCTTGATAAAATAGGGCTAGGCGTACTGGCGCACACCTGTATTCCCAGCACTGGGGAGGCTGAGGCAGGGGCATCGTAAGTTTGAGATCTACTTGGCTGCAAAGTGAGCTCAGGGCCAGCCTGAACAGCATAGTGAAACCCTGCCTCAAAAAGACAGTAATTAGGGGCCTGGGAGATAGCTCCGTGGCACAAGTGCCTGCCTGGCAAGTGCAAGGTCGTGAGTTCAAATCCCGGTACCGCAAAAAAAAAATTGCAAATAAAGTTGTGATAGGGGCCAGGGAAATAGCTCAGTAGAATAAGTGTTTGCCTGGCAAGTGCAGGGTCCTGAGTTCAACCCTCAGTACCACAAAGAAAAAAAGAAAACACCTTTTGGGGTCAGGGAGATAGCTCAGGGGCACAAGTGCTTACCTGGCAAGTGCAGGGACCTGAGTTCGATCCCCAGTTCTGCAAAAAAAATAAATAAATAAAGTTGTGATAAAAAAAAAACAGTAATTAAAAAATAAGAAAATATGAGGGCCAGGGAGATAGTTTAGGGGCACAAGTGCCTGCCTGGCAAGTGCAAGGTCCTGAGTTTGATCCCTGGTTCTGTAAAAAAAATAAAATAAAATAAAAAAAAAAATGGGGCCGGCGAGATGACTCAGTGGTCTAAAGCGCCTGCTTAGGCAAGCTTAGGCAACCTCAGGGACCACAGTTCGATCCCTGGCCCCACATACTGCGCCAGCCCCACCCCCAGGGCAGGCTGAGCCAGCCACAAAATAAATAAATAAATAAATAAATTTAAAAAAGGGGAAAAAAAAAAAAAGGGCTGGGAATGGAGCTCAGCGTGAAGGCCCTGAGTTCCATCCCTGGTACAAACAAACAAACTGCCATCTGCTCCCAGGTCCTGCGCCCCTTAGGGAAGCGCTCTGTGTGCAGGACCCCAGCAACTGCAGGCGCCCGCAGCAGAGGCTCCCCACGGCCCCACATCGCACCCTGGCCGTGTGCTTGGGCTGCTCCATGAGCACTGCCTCAGTTTCCTCACCTGTTCATGGGGTGCCTCTGCTTTATGGGCTCCCTGGATCCACCCATAGCCTCCCCAGTCCAGCCTGGGGACCTGGCCCTGGCCCTCCCACCCCTGCCCAGCACAGGCCCTCCTTGGGGAAACATGGGGACCCTAAATTCCTCTTCACCTCAGACCAGCCATGTTTTGTCAAAATACTTTATTCAAGTTTACAAAGTCTTAGAAAAAAGGGGGTGCTCGTGGCAGTGGCCACACCAGTGTCCAGAGGTTCTTGGGGTGCTGGGGAAATGGGAAGCTCCAGGAGGGCATGGGGGCCTTTCTGGGGTTGCTTGTCAGACATCATCCCTTGAGGTCTGTTTCAGGGGCCGCCAGTCCTGGGCGTAGCTGTGAACCCCAGGGCCCCTGGGGCCTCTCGGGCCTCACCCTGGTCCTGCTGCTGTCTGTGCCCAGGCCCATCGGCGCTCACAGCTCCTCACCAGCTACCTCCAGCCCCGCGTGCCGGGGGCTCAGCACCCAGGCTGGCGCCACCCAGCTCAGCACGGTGGCCCAGCCCAGCTCTCCTAGTGCGTTGCCCAGGGCCAGGCTCGAGATGTTCAGCTCCTTTATGGCGTTGCCCAGCTCCGGCTTCTCCAGGAAGTTCCCCCAATCTGTGCCCGGGCTGCCTGCGGACGCTTGCGGCACAGCGGTGTCAGGCTGTGAGCCAGGGTGGTCGGGACCTGACTCGAGGTCGCCGGGGGCCACGCGCGAAGCCGCGTCATTGTGCAGCGTCCTGGAGAAAACTGAGTGGAGTTTGGGAGTCAGAGGGTGGGGTGAGGAGTGGATTCCTGTCCTCACCCCAGCCCTGGCATGCTCAGGAGCCACTCTCCCAGGAGTCTCCTGCACCCCAGGCCTGCGGATGCTGAGGTTTGCTTCATTTAATACCAAGGCTGGAAGCCACGGCCTTTGCGCTGAGCTGCAGCCCCTGCTGTTTTTTGTGGAGTCGGCTCTTGCTAAGCTGCCCGGGCAGGGCTTCAGCCTGGGATCCTCCTGCCTCTGCCTCCCACGGTGCTGGCTGACAGGCGCGCTCCCAGCTCCAGGCGAGGGCCACCTACCTCGGACTGGCGCGAAGTCCCCAGGGCTCTCAGCCTTGTTGAAGACGAAGGGGCTGATGGAGGGGAGGACGATGAGGGCAAAGGACAACAGCAGGACCTGTGGGAGACGGGCCAGGTCACCCCACCGCTCCCCTGGAACTCACCCAGGAGGGAAACTGAGGCTCAGACCAGGGGATCAAGCTTGCGCTGCGTCTAAAGTCTGCTCCCCTCCCGTGGCATTGCCATGACCCCTCTGCCGAGACCAGAACCCCGCCCCCTCCGTGCCGGGCAGGGACTCACCGTGATGCAGGTCCCTGTCTGGGCGGACTTGCTGGTGGACTGCAGCACAAGCGCCTGCAGCTTCTTCAGCTGCTCCACGAGGGACCTCGGGAAGGAGAGGTGAGGCTCTCACTGCACAGCCCAGGCTGGCCTCAGATTCCCAGTGACCCTCCTGCCTCAGCCTTCTGAGTGCTGGGATGGTGCATGCGGAACGAGGAGCAGCATCCAGCCTTCGCTGCCAGCCTCTCCTGGCGCACACACTGTCTCCATCACCTCCCTAGTGAACTCTTACTCACCCATCAAAGCCCTTGATCCAAATCCCCTCCTCTCAGCCTGCCTCCTTTAGAAACAGACCTCGCGTTCCCTCCTCTCTTCTGCCGCCTTGCGACCCTCCAGCTTTCTCCCCACTCTCCTGCAGAATGCCTGGGCTGCTCCTCCCTCAAAGCCCACCCCCACCCCCCACCCCCCCCGTGGCCCTGGCCCACACACTCACAGATTCTGCTTTTCCAAGTGTAAGACCTTCCTCTGCAGCTCCTGGTTCTGGGCAGTGCAAGCTGACATCCTGCAGGGACAGTGACACTCAGAACGTACCCGCCACCCAGTGGGCCCACTGGCGGGTCCCCCTGAGGCCCACTTTCCATCCTGAGGACCCAAGGGCAGAGACAGGAAGGCGCTTGGCAAAAGCCACTCAGCAAGGCTGTGACACAGCCAGTGTGTTTTAAGACTGGGTCTCACTGTGTTGCTACCCAGGCTGGCCCCAGGCTCCTGGGCTCAAGCAGTCCCGCCTCCGGCTCCTGAGTAGCGGGGACGTGGGGATGTGGCTGTTTAGGGTCAGCACTCGAAACCAGATCTGTTGGGTTCTGGGTCCCAACTCTGTGCTGGAGCCAGGGATCAAAGGTGAAACCCCAAGACTGGGGAAGGGTTTGATCCCCAGCCTGCCGTGCCGGCACCACCCCAGGGGCTTGCTGAGATGGCAATTAAGACTGGGCATCATGTCCCACTCCTGTAAACCCAGGGCTTGGGAGACTAAAAACAGGAGGATCACTACAAGTCCAAACTGTAGTGAGACTCTACTAAATATATAATAAATATATAGGAACAATTATAGGCACTGAAGAGATTAGAAACAATAGGAGATAACTAAGAATAATTCTGTGCCAGGCATGGTGGTGCATGCCTGTAACCCCAGCACTTGAGAGGCTGAGGCAGGAGGATCTGACCAACGTGGGCCACCTGAGCCTCGCTGGCAACGCATCTTTATCCGTGGCACAAAGTGCCACCGAAGAAAGGCAAAGGCTGAAAGCCCGGACGTCAGCCACACCGCCTCCCCTGCCTGAAGTCCGGGCTCCCGGCATTACCGAGTCTCCAAGCCATCGATGTATTCCTTCTTCTTCTTCCTGCTTTCTTGAGCCGATTGCTTGTTGCGAATTTTCCTGCGGATCTTTTTCAGCACGCGCTCCTCATACTGCACGGGGACACGGAGCAGGACCGAGTCAGCTCCAGCCCCCAGTCCTTGCTTATTTATTTTTTTTTGATACAGGATCTCTTTAAGATCCCCAAGATGGACTCAGACTTTCCTCCTCTGGCCTAAGCCTCTCTGGACGGGACGCCGGGAAGACAGGCCTGCACCTGGCTGGGGAACCTCCCCCACAAATCACAGTATTAGCAATTGTCACCCTGGTTGGCCTTGGTGCCACAGCGCCACCGTGTGGCCATCTAAAGGCTTGGCACCTTTCGCGCAGCCAGCCGGTTAGGGCTCCCTACTGATTTCCCAGCCTTTGTGGCGGCCACCTAATCCCAGCACCCGGGAAGTTGAGGCAGGAGGATCGCCACGAGTTCAAGGCCAGGCTGAGAAGTTTAGCGGCTTAGCGATGCCCTGTGCTGCGAGTTCTTGGCTGAATTTAGGGACCCTCTGGCTGATTTTCTGATACAACTAGAGACAGATTTGCTAAACTTAGTGTGCAGGGCCCAAAGCTGACTCTTTGGGCAGGTCGTGTGGGAAGCCAGGAAGGCTGGGGCCAGGGTGTCCCCGATGCACCTTGGTGAGGGGCAACTGGGTGGGCAGGGTGACCCCCTCCTTGGCCAGCAGCTTCTTCTCGTCCTCGGTGAGCACCAACTCCTGGCAGTGGCCGTTCCCAGGTCGCAGAAGGTAGGCGGTGGCCAGGTGCTGCTGCTGCTGCTGCTACAGAAAAACCAGGGGAAGGGGCCAGGGATATAGCTCAGCAGCATAAGCGCCTGCCTGGCCAGTGCAAGGTCCTGGGTTTGATTGCGGATACAAAAAAATAAACAAACCACTGACAGCTACTTCCTGAGCACCTACTATGTGCTGGGCTCCTTCCTGAGCACCTACTATGTGCTGGGCATCATGATAGGTAGCGCAGCTGAGTAAGGAGATGATGGGAAGGGAGAACAGCAGCCCGCAGAGAGTAGGCTGGGCAAGTGTGACCCACCTGGGCCACAGACCCAGGACTGCGCATTGTGGGGAAAGACGGGGCGAGCCTCCCATCCTGAGGGAGGCAGGCAGGCACCAAGACGAAGACTTAGGTTAAGGAATGAAAGGGCAGCCAGACGTGGTGGCACACACCTGTCTTCCCAGGAGGCTGGGGCAGGAGGATTGCGGAGAGTTTGAAACCAGCCTGAGCTACATAGTCAGATGCCATCTCAAAGAGGAAGGATGAGAAAGGGGAGAAGGAGAAGGAAGAAGAAGAAATAACGAAGGGCCGACAAGATAGCTCAGCAGTCTAAAGCACATGCTTAGGCAAGCTTAGGCAACTGCAGGGACTGCAGTTCGATCCCCAGCACCACACGCTATGCCAGCCCCCCCCCCAGGGCAGGCTGGGTCAGCCATAACATAAATAAAGTTTTAAAAAAAAAAGAAACAGCTAGGTGTGGTGTCACAGACTTGTCATTCAAGTACTGTGAGAGGCTGAGATAGGAGCATCTCAAATTCAAAACTACTAAGTTTTTGAGGTTTGTTTTTTTTTTTTTCTTTCTGAGACAGGGTCTCGCTATGCAGTTCAGGCTGACCTTGAGCTCACTTTTGAGGCCCAGGCTGGTCTCAGACTTGCACTGATCCTCCTGCCTCAGCCTCCCAAGTGCTGAGATTACAGGCATGCACCATCATGCCCGACCCATTGAGGAGGTTTTACTGGTATTTTGGTATGGGGAGTCGAACTCAGGACCTTGTGCTTGCCAAGCAAGCGCTGTTCCACTGAGCTACCTCCACAACCACAATAACTTAGTAACTTAGTGAGATCTTGTCTCAAAATAAAAAGGCCCAGGGATGGAACTTGGTGTGCCCTCATTCAATCCCCACTACCACAAATGAATAAAAAAATCGGAGAAAACTATCTTGTGCAATACATTACTTTTTTTCCCCTGTATTTGGGACAGGGTCTATAGGGTCTATAGGGTGTACAGGGTCTACAGGGTCTACAGGGTCTCACTGTGTAGATCGGACTCTGTAGTGATTCTTCGGTTTTCAGCCTCCCAAGTGCTGGGATTACAGGCGAGCACCACCACGCCCAGTCTCAATGGCCAGCTCAGCACGCCTGGGGATGGAACCCGGCCACGCACTCTGCCTAAGCAGGCACTATCAGGCTGGCCCTCATTACATTTTTGTTTCTGTTTGCTTTTTGAGACAAAGTCTCACTATGTAGTAAGCTGCCCTTGACCTCACTGTGCAGCCCAGGCTGCCCTTGACTCACAGCGTCCCCGTGCTGAGCGCTGCGATGACAGATGTGCATCACCACGCCCAACACGTCTAGTAAACGCAACAAAATCCCCTCTCCTCAGGGTGGCTGTGATTCTAAAAATAACAAACCAAAAGCACTTAGGCTGGGCATAGTCAAGCACCTCTGTAATCCCAGCACTCAGGAGGCTAAGGCAGGAGGGCTGCTGTGAGGTTCAAAGCCAGCTTGGCCTCTTAGTGAGACCCTGTCTCAAACAAAACAAAAATAAGCACCGGTCACCATGCCTGGCCTTGGTGATTTATTTTTAATTCTTTTCTCTAATCCTACCTACTGTGGACAGCAACCTGGACCAGGCAACGGTAACGGACCCAGGAGTGAAACCCACTGGCTTCCCTGTCACCTTGGCTGGTCCCTGCCCCTGTCAGTGACTTGTTGTTATGGTCTCTGAAGCTGTATTTCTGTGTCCCTGAGCCCCCCACTTCAGTGCCGGGGCCCTACAGCCAGGGTGCTCACCAGGTCCCCGCTGCTGCCGGCCAGCAGGAGCTCTTTCACGGTCAGGTTGAGGCGGGAGAGTGAGCCGGCCTGCTGCTCCGGGTAGAGGCCTCCCTCACTCCACATGTCAGCTGGGACAGAAGGGGGCGAGATGGGGAGGGGTCAGGCGCGGGCTCAGGGCCCAAGGTCTCCCCACCAGCCCAGCGAGCGTCCACCACTGCTCAGTGCCCCCCGGCCTTCTGCCCAGCCTGGGGTCTCCAAGGCTCAGGTCAAAAGAGATAAGCCGCTGTTTCCCCTCGCCTAGGACAGAACCCAAATCCATCCTGGCAGGACGTCGGGCCTTGGTGTGGTGGTGCACACCTGGCATTCTAGCACTCTAGGAGGCTGAGACAGGAAGATCAAAAGTTGGGTCCCAGCCTGGGCAACTTAGGGACATTGTGAGATCCTTATTTTTTTTTTATTTAACTTTTTTATTTTTATTTTTTTAGGTGATGGCCGGCTCAGCCTGCCCTGGGGGTAGGGCAGGCACAGCATGTGGTGCCAGGGATTGAACAGTGGTCCCTGTGGTTGCCTAAGCTTGCCTAAGCAGGTGCTTTAGACCACTGAGCTAGTGAGATCTTGTCTCAAAATAAAAATAAAACGGGCCAGGGACAGAGCTCAGTGTGAAGGCCTCAGGTTCAGTCTCCAGTAATAAACAAAATAAATTTTTTTTTTTTTTTTGGTAGTATCAGGGATTGAACTCGGGACCTTGTACTTGCCAGGCAAGCACTTATTCCACTACGCTATCTCCCTGGCCCCCAAAATAAATACAATTTCAAGAAATACACCACTAGGGGACTCATCCCCCACCCAAAAAGCAGCAGCGAGATCCGCGGCTGTCAGGCAGGGCTCAGGCCACGCTCACCCCGGCCCTGTGGCAGGCTTGAAGCTTCGCGCACACCTCAGGCCAAGGGGGCCTCAGCTCCGACCCCGACTGGGCACAGCTGGGTGACCTCGCCCAGCGGCGTGCAGCCTCTGAGCCTCCATTTCGCCACCTCTCCAGTAAAAAGCCCATAAGAGCCTTTCACCAGACTAAGGGACAAAGGACACCAGCGGCCACATATCTCCACCGGGCTGTGCCTGGCCCATCACCAGTGTCGACTGATGTCCCCGGAGTAAATCATTATTGATCTGTCATCTGACAGGGCCTGTGCCCTAGTCTGGAGGAGCAGTTTGAGGCACGGACACCTCACGATTTCTTGCCCTTCTATTTTTCTCTCTCCTAAGGTGTTGGAGTAGAAACCAGGTCCTTCACACTCAGCTCCATCCCCGGCCCTTTTTACATTTTTACTTAGAGACAGGGTCTTGCTAGGTTGCCCAGGCTGGGCTTGAATTTGGGTAGCCCTGCCTCAGCCTCCCCAGTAGCTGAGGTGATAGGCGTGACCAGCGTGGCTCTGGGTTAGTCTCACAGGACTCTGTCCCTGTGTCTCTAGAGTGGACCCCAGAGAGGAACGGGCTCTGGGGCCCTCTGTCCCCTCCAGTGAGCTCACCCAGGTCTATGGCCACAGAGGCCTCAGGCGCCTGTGTCCCAGGGGGCCTGGCAGGATCCGAGGGGCCAGGAACGTAGGAGGGGCAGCAGGCTTTGGCTGGTTGGCAGCTGGCGGGACTGGTGCCCGGTCCCCCACCGTGTGGAGGGCTGTCCTGAGGGTCAGAGGGCAGGTCGTCGGAGATGCCACTGTCACTGGCTGCAGTGGACCAGGTCGGAGAGCTGGAGGCTGAGGGACTGGGGCCCAGGATGGAGCTCAGGAAGTCATCCGAGTCTGAGCCCGGCAGCGCCTGCTAGAGGCAGGGGGAGGGGAGGGAGTGAGGACCGCTGTGTGACCTGGGGTGAGCCTCCAGCCCTCTCTGGGCTCGAGTCCTTCTTCAAGCTGGAGCTAAGGCCCCTTCTTCTGAGGGTGTTTGGGGCTGGTGTGAAATAAAGCCGCTAGCAGGGGAGCAAGACAGCCGGGGGCAGAGCGGAAGCCGGAGTTTGCATTTGGACTTGGTTCCAAGTTGCCGTGAGCCCGGGGACAAGCTGCTGGCTGTCTCTGAGCCTCCACTGTCCCCTCCGAAGGAGTAGGCGCCACACACGCACTCTGTTCCCAGGGTCCAGTGGGCTCACCTGGTCCTCGCTGGCAGGACCCCAACTTTCAGGCAGCTCCATGTGTCGCAGGATGCCGTCTTGCCGGTCAAAAAGAAGGTCCAGGAGCTCCAGGCTGTCAATGGGACCCATGGCACAGGCAGACGACGCCATCTGGGGCAGGGAGACCAGTGTGAGGCCCACAGGCCCTGCCTCTGCAGCTGCACAGCCCCAAGACAGGAGGACAGCGGCTCTTTTCTTTCTTTCTTTCTTTCTTTCTTTCTTTCTTTCTTTCTTTCTTTCTTTCTTTCTTTCGTGGGCTGGAACCCAGCCTTCCTATGGAACTACGTCCCTACCCTGCCCTTTTCTATTTTTTGTTCTGAGATGGGTCTCACTAAATCACCAAACTGCCCAGGCTGGGCTGAAACCTCCTGCCTCAGCCTCCGAGTGCTCAGGTCACAGGCATACAGCGCCACACCTGAAGCAGGCTTCATTACAACAGAGAGGGACACCTTGAAGCCACTCTGTCCTGCTTGCTTTCTCTGGCCTCAGTTTCCCATCTGTGCCACAGGGACACAGCCACCCTCCCGAGTCCCCTTTCTCATGGCCCCCAGCAGGGCTCACCTTGCCAGCTGCTAAATCCCCATTCATGGGCCCAGCGAGCTATGTTTAGAGGCGTCCTGGGTTGGTGCTCAGAGCCGAGGTCTTCTGGGTGGCTGTGCCTCTTCTCTATGCCCAGGCCACCGCCCCTAAAGATGCTGAAATAGTGCCCAGGAGAACCCAGCCCAGGCCCGGGTGTTGATTGGCAGACATATTTGATAGACAGGACGAAGGGCCATTTACCAGGGACAGGCGAGGGGCGGGAAGACCGTTATCTGATTGATCTTTTTTTTTTTTTTATCTGCATTTTTTTGTGCTTTGGCAGCCGAAGTGGGCAAAGGCCAAAGTCTGGATGTCTCAGTGCTGACATGACCTATCCCCTACTTATGGGGACTGTTGCTCTCCAGTGTCACCGGATGTTGGGTTCTGCAGAGTCCAGGGCCACTGCAGGGGTCCTGTCTACTCCCAGAACAGGATGGAGAAAATATGGTCAGTCTGCCTGGAGCTCCCTTCTGGTGCCCGTGCTGGTGACAGCCTCCTGTTCACTCTCCAGAACCTGCTTGGACGTCACCCTCCCCGGGTCCCCAAAAGCCCAACCCTTCAATCAATTTTTCCCCAAAGCATCCATCATTCATTTAGTCAACAAATATTTACTGAACTGTTTCCTGCCCCGGGGCCTTTGCACTTGCCAACTCCTCTGCCGGGAACTGTCTTGCCACCACCCGCTCCACTCTGTGTCAGGATGCTGACGGATTCAGAAATGTTTCCTGTCTAATGAATCAGAGACAGTCAAGGAGCCACCTCTTCTGTCCCCGGTAAAGAAGCCCCTGTCTCCACCATCTTTTTATTTATTTATCTATTTATCTATCTATCTTTGAGACAGGGTCTCACTATGCAGCCTAGACTGACCTGGGACTCTTGACAATCCTCCTGCCTCCGCCTCTCTAGTACTGGGCATACAGGCTGCACCTGCCCTCTGAGCCATTTATTTTTATCTGTCAGCGGGCTGCGAGCACAATTGCAATTTTCTTTTATTTGTCTTTTTGAGACAGGGTCTCGCTATGCAGTTCAGGCTGGCCTTGAGCTCACTTTTGTAGCCCAGGCTGGTCTCAAACTCACATCGATCCTCCTGCCTCAGCCTCCCAAGTGCTGGGATTACAGGCATGCGCCACCACGCCTGGCCCACAATTGCAATTTTCCAGCTCTGCCCTCAGAATGTCTTCATACCTTACCTCTCTCCACATCAACTTCTTGACCTGTCCCCAGCCCCACCATCAAGGGCTGGCCCTGTGTGGTCGCCTCCTCCTCCCACTCCTGGCTCCTGCCGTCTGTCCCAGTCTTCTCCACTTACCAAGACTCACAAGGTCCTATGTGTGCTTTGAATTTCTCTTACATGTGCTACAGTTTGGACCTTGAATGTCCCCAAAGGCTCATGTGTTAAACGTCCTTTGTCCTCAGTTTGGTGCTACTGGGAAGTGCAGGGACCTTCAAGAGGTGGGGCCTTGGAGGAAGTGAGGTCATTAGGGGCGTGGCCTGGCCAGGAATATTAGGACCCCTGTGGCTGCTTCTCTCTCTGCCTTCAGGCCACCGTGAGGGCATAGGGCACTCCTAAGAGGCTCCTAGTGTGTGTGCTGCGTGTTTTTTTTTTTTTTTTTTTTTTTTTAATGTATCTTTGAGACAGGATCTCACTATGCAGCCCAGACTGACTTTGGACTCTTGACAATCCTCCTGCCTCAGCCTCCTTATTTTTTTTTAATTTGTTTATTTGTTCGTTTATTTTATGGCTGGCTCAGCCTTCCCTGGTAGTGGGGCTGGCTCAGCATGTGGTACGGGGGATCTAACCACGGTCCCTGCAGTTGCCTGAGCTTTGCTAAGAAGGCGCTTTAGACCACTGAACCATCTCACTGGCCCCTAGCCTCCTTATTTTTTTTGAGCCACAGGCTCAAAATCTACAGGTCTGACAGACCATGGAGTGAGATGTTTAAAACTGAGCCACAATACATATTTGCTCCTTATAAACTGATGGTTCTGGGTATTTGTAACAGTAAAAGAGGCTGAGCATGGTGGCGCACGCCTGTAATCCCAGCACTTGGGAGGCTGAGGCAGGAGGATCAGTGCAAGTTTGAGACCAGCCTGGGCTACAAAAGCGAGCTCAAGGCCAGCCTGAACTGCATAGCGAGACCCTGTCTCAAAAAGATAAAACAAAACAACAACAACAAAAGCCAGTAATAGAAAGCCAACTAGGGGCCAGTGAGATAGCTCAGTGGTCTAAAGCACCTGCTTAGGCAAGCTTAGGCAATCGCAGGGACCACAGTTTGATCCCCAGGCACCACATGCTGCCACCCCCAGGGCAGGCTGAGCCGGCCATAATATAAATAAATAAATAAAGTTTTTAAAAATATAAATAAATAAATAAATAAAAAAGCCACCTAGGCACCTCCTGAACAGTGCTGTGCAGTGTTCCCCACGCAGGGCCTGGTCCTGCCCCAGGACCTCTGCTCCGCTGGGCTCTCAGTCCAGGACACTCTCCTGTGCCTGACTCTTTTCGCCCTCAAATTTCTACTCAAAGTCAACTCCCGATTTATTTATTTACTTGTTTTCCTCTTCCAAATTATTTTATTTTAAATTTTTTACCAAATAAATAAATTTTTTTGTCCATCAGACTTTATTGGTACATTTTAGATACATGTTTTTTGAGAGCAGCATTGGGAATTGAACTCACAACCTCATGCTTGCCAGGCAGATACTGTGCCACTGAGCTATATTCCCAGCCCCATAGATAGATAGATATTCATCACAGAGGATTTGTCCCAGTACATGATGTAAAATTTCCCATTTCTCTCCCCTCATTTCAGCCCCTCCTCCCCTCCACATTTACAAAAGTTTTCTTTCCAAGTTTTCCTTCTTTTCTCATTACTTTTATCTTTTTTCTTCTTTCGTTTCCTCTTCCCTTTCTCTTGTTCCCCTCCCCATGTGAAAATTTTCCTTTTATTTTACAATACCTAAAATAGATTTTTTTTTTTTTTTTTTTTTTTTTTTTTTTTTTTTTTTTTGTCTTTTTGAGACAGGGTTTCTCTATGTAGTTCAGGCTGGCCTTGAGCTCACTTTTTGTAGCCCAGGCTGGTCTCAAACTCGCATCGCTCCTCCCGCCTCAGCCTCCCAAGTGCTGGGATTACAGGCGTGCACCACCACACCCGGCTACCATACCTCATATACATTTTGATCCTCATTAATACTTTTAGTTTCTCACACCACAGAAACAATGCATATTTACAACATGTGTGTCCAATTTAGTTCACTTAAGGTCTCAGGTGGGCCGCTCGTGGTGGCGCACACCTGTAATCCCAGCACTCGGGAGGCTGAGGCAGGAGGATTGCTGTGAGTTCGAGACCAGCCTGGAGTACAAAAGTGAGCTCAAGGCCAGCCTGAACTGCATAGCAAGACCTTGTCTCAAAAACAAACAAACAAACAAAAAAGGTCTCAGGTGTATCCATTTTCCTAGAAATGTCTCAAGTGTGGAGTGTGTCTTTTTTTTTTTTTTTTTTTTTTTGCAGTACCAGGGATTGAACTCAGGACCCTGTGCTTGCCAGGCAAGCGCTTATTCTACTAAACTATCTCCCCGGCCCCAAAAGTTGAGATTTTTTTTTTTCTTTAGCTGGCTCACACTGCCTTGAGGGTGGGTGTGGGGATGGGGATCAATCCACCATCCCCTGTGCCTGACTGGGATTGCCTGTGTGGGTGCTTAAATCATTGAGCTAACCAGAAAGCCCCCCAGCCCCCTTTTTTTGGTAACAGTCTCACTATGCAGTTTGGGCTGTCCTTGAACTCACTTTGTAGCCCAGGCTGGCTGCGGACTCACGTTGTAGCCCAGGGAGCTTCCTGCCTCAGCCTCCCAAGTGCTGGGATTACAGGTGCGCACCCCCTTGCCCCTGTCACTGCACTCATATTTGTGTCACTGTACCTGGGTTATACCCAATGCTTCTGTTGGGTGGAGCAGATCTGGATTCAAACCCCAGCTCTGCCTCTTGGACAACTGTGGGCAAATTACTTTTGCCTGCCTCCGTTTCCTTATCTGTTTACTGGCATGTACAATTTGCCAAGCACTGGGCGCAGCATGGTGGCATATGCCAGCTGTCCCAGAACTAGGGAAGCTGAGGCAGGGAGATCGCAAGTTGGAGGCCAACCTGGGCTCTGTAGTGTGTTTGAGCTCAGCATAAAACACATAGTGGGACTCGGGAGATAGCTCAGTAGAAGAACAGCTTGCCTGGCAAGCGCAAGGTCCTGAGTCCAGTCCCTGGTACTACAAAAAAAGAAAGAAAGAAAGAAAGAAACCCCTCTCACAGCCCTTTGGGAGGTTGAAGCAGGAGAGTTGCAAGTTCAAGTCCAGCCTGGGCAACTCAGTGACTTAGATAGAGCCCATCTCGAAATAAAATATAAAAAGGGTTGGGGACGCAGCGCAGTGCGGAGGCCCTGGATTCCATCCTCAGTGGCTGCAGCGCCTGTCACTTCCCAGTGGCCTTGGCCATTTTGTCCCTACACACAGCTGGTCCTGGAAGGACAGTCACACTGCACACCTGAGGTCAGAGTCGGGGGGAGTGATGCAGGAATTAAAAATTGATCTGGGGTGGAGGACCTCCAATAGGGAACCTCCAAATGATATAGAGAAAACCGATCCCCACCCTGAAAAGTACCTGGGATGAGTTCGTGTTCTCTAAAACCAAAGAATGAATTTTAGGAACAAACGGAGGTAATGAGCAGAACATATTTATTGAGGGAAAGAAAGCTCCAGTCCGAGAGAGACAGAAGGGGGGGGTCCCGAGTGGGTGTCCCCAGGAAGCCGTCTCTTCCTGGGACTTTTATAGAGGAGAAGACATGAGAACTCACTTGGATGGGTATGAGGTGGGAGAAAGACTATGGTCAACCAATGAGATCACAAGCACCATTGCTCAGGTAAAATAGATTAAAATCGGGATCCGATGGGAAGGCAAGTCAAGTAGCAAGCGGGCAAGAACACCACCTACTGAGCTTGGGCTCCTGACTCTTTCCAGGGTCTTTCAAGGTGATTGATACTTATTTAGCATATCAGTCCCTGATGCCCACCCTTAAGGAAGTATGCAGTTGCTTTTGTCTTGAGATCTGGCCCACGGCAGAGGAGTGTCTGTCTCTAGTTGTGAAGTCACCTTGTCTTCCATGTCGTCCTTGAGGGCCTGGCCCTATCTAGCTGCCTGTAATATGTCTAATTCAGCAGCCTACCACAGGAGGAGACCACGCCCACGCCCGCTCCGTGCAGGGGCCCCCTGGCCATCAACTTAGCTCCTTAGAATAAGCACTTGCCTGGCAAGCACAGGATCCTGAGTACAAACCCCAGGACAAAAAAAAAAAGTTAGCTCCCTGGTCCTCCGACTTCCTGGCCGGACACTTACCACACTGCCCTCTGGGGACTGTTCTCGCGGACGGGGGAGGTGGGAGTCCAGGGAGCAGTGGCTCCTCCCACGGCCCTCTGCCTTCTCCTCCCTCCCCTTCCCGGGGATCCTCCTTGGGGCTCTGTCTCCATAAGCGACACCCTCCTAGGTGGTAAGGCAGGCGGGGATGACTCTGATCTGTCCCTTGGTCTCGGTGGTCCACAAGAGGCCCTCGCCTCATGCAGCCCACTCCTGTAGCCCAGGCAGGGGGCACAGGACAGGACATTTGAGCCTGGACCCCACATGTCTTGGTGAGGAGGCTTTCCTAGCTGTCTGCACGAAAGCGGGTGCTGTGCCTCTGGGGTACACTACCTCACCTGCTCATCTTTTTTATGTAGATATATTTGTACAGGGCCTCACTACGCAGCTGGGACTCACAGTTATCCTCCTGTTTTCAACCTCCCTAGCGCTGGGGTTACAGGAGTGCGACACCACATCCAGTCTCAGTGGCCACCCTCAGTGTGGCCGGGGACGGGGCTGGTGCGGCGTGTGGTGCTGGGCATTGAACCTGGGACCCTGAGCTTGCCTAAGAGGTGCCTAGTCCACTGAACTATCTCGCCAGCACCCCCTGCTCATTCTTGCAACCGGGACTTATTAGCCCTGCTCTGTGCCAGGTGTCAGGGACACCGCCGACCACAGAGCAGACACATGGGTCCCCGCGCCCCGCCTTGGTGGAGCTGGCATTCCAGCGCATGCACAAAGAGACGCAGCCAGGAAAGAATCAGTGCAGAGCAGGAAGCCAGGCAAGGTGGCTCATATCTGTCACCCAGTCCTCCAGGAGGCTGAGGCAGGAGGACTGCAGCGTGAGCACAATCTGGGCAACTCAGGGAGAGCCTGTCTCAAAACAAAGAATAACAAGGGCTGGGATTCTGAAGTTCAACCTTGAGCTGAGGCCTTTGATTCAACTCCCAAAGCTTAAAAAAGGGAAGGGGAGGGGAAGGGAAAGGAGGGGAGGGGAAGGGAGGGGAGGGGAAGGAATGTAGGAATGGAGCCAGTTGCAATTTACCTAGTGAGCCAGGCATGGTGGTGCACGTGTGTAATACCAGCACTCCAGAGGCTGAGGCAGGAGGATCACTGCATGTTCAAGGTCAGCCTGGGCCTCAAAGTGAGTTCAAGGTCAGCCTGAACTGCACAGGAAAATTGTTTCAAAAAGACAAAAAAAAAAAAAAAGGAACTAGCGGTGAGGGAAAGTCTTGGTCTGAAGGCCTCAGGGAGACGAGGCCAAGAGCCCAGTGGGTGTGCAGGAACAGTGTGTAGAGCCCAGGGAATGGCCAGTGTGGAGACCCTGAGGCTGAAGGAGCATGGAGGGGCCCCCGAGCTGGGGTGCAGTGAGCTGGGCAGGCCGGTGACCTCATCCCGGGAGGAGAAGCTGGGGCTGCAGGTGCACTGCAGTGTCAGCTGGGCTGAAGGATCTTCTGTGTAAGCGGGCTGGGACATGTGTGCACGGAGTGGGGGGCCCAGCAGGGGCACACTGGGTTCTTGTTGTTGTTTTTTTTTTTTAAATTTTTTTTTTTAAATTTTATTTATTTATTTGTTTGCTTGTTGTGTTTGTTTGTTTCTTTATTTTATTTATTTTGTGGCTGGCTCAGCCTGCCCTGGTGGTGGGGGCTGGCGCAGCATGTGGTGCCGGGGATCGAACTGCAGTCCCCGCAGTTGCCTGAGCTTTCCTAAGCAGGCGCTTTAGACCACTGAACCATCTCGCCGGCCCCTGTTGTTGTTGTTTTGAGGCAAGATCTCCCTCCGTAACTCAGGCTGCCTTTGAACTCACGGGGAGTCCAGGCTGGTGATCCTCCCCCGCCCTTCCTGGGAGCTGGGGTGACAGGCATGCACCACCACACCCAGTGACACTGTGTTCCCTAAGCGATGTCTGCATCAGCCTACAGCAAGGTGACTTCCCCAGCTCCTAGAAAACAGGCCAGCCCCAGGGCAGGGTCCCGGGAGAGCAGATCCCAATCTGTCTTGGCTCCACGCTTGCGGCAGGCACCACCCTCCACGTCTAGTCAGCATCCTGCTGACTGCTTGATAGCCCCTGGGTCCAAGGGTCACTGCAACACTGCTTGCCTGAAAGAGAAGGTCCCCGGTGGCCGAGAATGGGGTGGCCTCAGCCTCATGTCCTACAGTGGAGGACTACTGCCAGAGGAAAAAAGACACCCCAGAGCCAGGAATAGTGGCACAGACCTGTCATCATGGCGCTCCGGGAGGCTGAGGCAGGAGAATCGCAAGTTTAAGCCCAGCATGGGTAACTCAGTGACTTACTGAGCCTCAATCTCAATTGAAAACAAAAAATCCCCTCGGGATGTAGCTCAGTGCAAAGGCCCTGGGTTCAATCACCAGAACCAGGGTTGCTGGTGAGAAGGAAGGAATCCAACGAAAACACCAGGCAAGCGGCCTGTGGTGAGAAAACCTGCCTGAGGATTCTGCTTTGTCGTTTTGCAGTGCGGGGGTGGAGTCCAGAGGCTCCCCAGCTGGGCGAGTGCTCAGGGCTCCACAGCAGCCGCACCCCTACCCCCAGAGGAGGTCTCTCAGGCAACGCAGGTCTTAGACGGCAAGTTACTTGGAAACGTCAATTTTTTTTTTTTTTTTTTTTTTTAATGTATTTAGGACAGGGTCCACCGGGTCTACAGGTCTCACTATGCAGATCTGACTCATAGTGTTTCTCCTGTTTTCAGCCTCCCAAAGCACTTGCCCAGTCTCAGTTGCCGTCTCTGCGCCCTGCGGGTGGGGCTCAGACGCCGGGTACCGAAAGCTGTCTCCCGTGTCTGCCTAAGCAGGCGCTTTAGTCCACTGAGCTATCAGGCTGGCCAGAAACCTCAATCTTGGCTACCAAGTTCAACGGCAAAGGTCATGGGGCCAAGGGTGACAGCACACCCCTGTCACCCCAAGGCTTGGAGGTTGGGATGGATCCTGAGTTCAGGCTGGTGAGATAGCTCAGCTGCCTAAAGTCCCTGCTTAGGTAAGTGCATGGGGATTTGACCCCAGGCGTGCAATGCCTGCCCCACCCCTGGGATGCTCTGATGCGGTAATTAAGACTGGGCATGATGGCACGTGTCTGTAATCCCAGTGCCTGGGAGGCTGAGAACAGGAGGATCACTAGAGTCTGATCTGTGTAGTGAGACCCTGTAGACCCTGTACTAAATACAAAGAAAAGAAAAGAAGCGGCCAGGGAGATAGCTCAGGGGCACAAGCCTCTGTCTGGCACGTGCAAGGTAGTGAGTTCGAACCCTAGTCCCACAAAAAAAAAAAAGAAAGAAAAGAAAAGGGCTGGAGGTGCTGCTCAGTGTTAAAGCCCCAGGTTTCAAACACAGCATCGTAGATAAATAAGTGCATATAAACTTCAAAGAGGTCTGGGTGTGGTGATGCATAGCTGAGGCAGGAGGATCACTTTGAATTCAAGGCCAGCCTAGATCACATAGTGAGACCCCCATCTCTAAGTAAATAAATGACCAAGTAGTGGATGTAAGTCCATGACAAGTGGAGTTCCCAGCATGCGCGCAGGAGGCCCCGGACTC
>PVKN010006778.1:0-27828 GCA_004027915.1 Capromys pilorides
ACAAAACTGGTAGATAGGATAGAACCCAGGCTTTCTAAATAGTATTTAATGTTTTTCTGTAATTAGTCATATTAGGAGAAATATTAAAATAATTCATTAAAGATTAACAAAAAAATCTCCAAACAAAACAACTTTGGCATTATACACAAGCAGAAAGATGAAGGGACAAGTTGATGGGAAATGTAATGGTTGCAATAAATAGTGACAAGTGCTGCTAGAGCAGCAAAACAGGGACATTAGAGTCATTGATGCAAATGTCTTTGAACAAAAATAATCAAATTCTATACAAGATGATCATTTTGGGTCAGTCCTTATATAGTCTCAAAACACCAACTGCCTAAGTGCAAAGAGGGTAATTTGAATTCATGTCAATTCCTGGGTGAAGATGCAACAATTCTGGTTAACTGGAAACAGAATGTGATCCAATATTGTGACATGGCTGCCAAAAAAAGCTAATACACATCCAGTGATAGAGGCTGTGTGAAATAAATTTCACCAGTTATACAAAAGTCAAAACTCTATGTTCACATTTTGTTGTCACCATTTAAAAATGCTAAAAAACTAAAATTCATGGAAGGAGATTGATGAAAGAGAAATCTGAAAGCCATTTCTTTGAAGAAAACTTGTGCAAGACTAGAATTATTCATTTGAAACCAAGGAGAATAATGGGTCTTTAAATTTATTTATTCACCTTATAAAAAGTTATTAAGTGCTAACAATATGTTATAGCAAGTGGAACTTTTTAAGTGATTATAAAGATACTGACCCACGCCTGAATGGATTCGAATCCACATAAAAAGTTTTAGGTAGATGAAAACTAGTTCTCATGTCTTTTCAATGCATCATTGTATTTGCCATGTTGAGAGTAGACAATGAAGGTAGGGGAATAATGGAAGTGTGGAAACAAACCAAAGTTATTGCAGTAATCCAGTTAATAGCCAGACCAGATTAAATACTTATACCAGGAGGATATAAGTAGAGAAAAAAACAAGGTTCTGGAATTCTGATATATAGTGAATTTGGGATGTATTTCATGTTAGTGAAAGGAAACCTGTGTCAACAAAAGGTTTAATCTAAATCCTTTGGGGCCCTAGAATAGTACCAGGGCCCACAGATAGTGTAGGGACAGGGAGCAGGTGTGGGAGGAGGTAATTTGCCACAGCTGGTAACCTTTCAATGGCACAGAGAAGACAAAAATTATCATCTTATGGATAAAAGGAGGCCAGAACTAGACCCTAGCACTGTCACCAAGGTCCTAACATCTTAACTCAGTGACACAGAAAGACAAGAGACTAAAAACTCTCAGAAGCATAGAATTTCAAAAGGTTTGTGAAATTAGCAGAATAAATTGTAAATCAAAGCTTCCATTATCTTTGCTCAAAAAGAATATAAAAATAGTAGTTTTATAAAATAGAAATGGTGAACAAAGACGAACTATGATCTCCCTCTGTTTTGAGTAGATGTGGAAACATTTAGACATATGTGAGACCAGCAGTACTTCACATTCTCACTCAGATTATACTCATTTGTTTGTTTTATTTATTTTTTTCATTTGTGCATTTGGTACAGGGTCTCACTGTGCAGATCGGACTTGTGATGATCCTCCTGTTTTCAGCCTGCCCAGCAGTGGGATTACAGGTGTAGGCCCTCACCCTCAGACTCTGTTGCCAACTCAGCGCACCCCAAGGGTAGGCCCCGCTTGGCCCGTGAGACCAGGAAACTCTGGTCCCTGTACTTGCCAAAGCAGATGCTTAGTCCACTGAGCTATCTCACCAGCCCATATGCTCATTTTTTAAACTTTACAATTATAAAACATAATAGAAATAACAGAAAAATGAACAGCAAAGCTAAATGTAGACAGATAGTTCCACCTCAAAATAGTCTGACACAATAGTAATTAACTGAACTCATATAGGACATGCCTAATACCATTTGGGAAAGAAAAATGAAAATGTGGGCTGAAACTAAGACTAACATGACAGCAAAGCATAATTTAAGCTATTCAAAAAAGCACAAGAATGGGCTTACTTTTGATACATTGAGTGTTCTTAGAACCTTGGAGATATAATTCAGTTGCTAATTAGAGGGTAAGCCTCTCATTGTCTTGCACATGTGCACACAATCAGAATTGCACTGTTGATGGAAGAGACATTTTATTCTTCAGTGAACTTGTTAGGCATCTTAAGCGTTTCAGGCAATGTGTCAGTGGTATAACGCTGAGCAAGACACACAGGACATTGACCTAGAGAACTTTATAGTATGGCTCCATGTACTCAAATGTTAATGTCCTTGGGAATAACCTGGAGAAGATATTAAAATGCAGAGGCCAGTTCATTCTGTTCTTTCAGACACTGCAGGTATGCTGATTCAGTAGATCTAGAGTGGATGCCAAGAAGCTTTTTCTGTTCTGAGCAACTTCCCCTGAAATTCTAATTCAGGTGGATTTTCAACCTTGCAGGAGCAACAACTGGTAAGTAGAAACAGGTTTTCTTTGGTGAGAGGATTGTTTTTAGTGAGTGGAATCTTGGGTGAGTTTTAGAAGAGGATCACTACTAATCTCCAGGCTATATGTTTTCTAAAGAATCTGGTTTTATGAGGATTATTTAGAATCATCCATCAAACATATACTGAGCCAATCACCTGCATTTCAGGTACAGGGGGTCCAGACTTATTAATATTTGTTGTGAACTTTCACGGGTATACTGTATAAGAGTTACAGATGTACTATATAAGATTCACTTTGTCAGATTATGAATGAATCTGACTTACAAATGTTCTCCCAGAATGGGACTTATTCATAAACCAGAAACTTACTGTACGCCCAACTCTACCTTATACCTTGAGCTACTCTATCCATAGTGTCCAGAGAGATATACAATTAATTAATCTGAGCCTCTCTTTTCATTAGCTTATTCAATCAAAAGTGAATACCTATGGCTGGCCAGATAGTTCAGCAGACTAAAGTGCTTGCTTAGGCAGAGTGAGGCAGCCAGGGTTTGATCCTCGGTGTATTGTGCCAGCCCTGGGGGCACACTGAGACTGAGACTGGGACTGGATGTGGTGGCCATTGCCTGTAATCCCAGAGCTTGGGAGGCTGAAAACAGGAGGATCACTATGAGTCCAATCTACATAGTGAGACTCTGTTCTATATTCATTAAATAAGTAAATAAATAAATATGAATACCTAGCCCAACGCCAGACAGACAGTAAATTTGTCTCCTCATAATCTGAAATAAGAGACATAAAGTTACAGTCATTGGATGGTAGACTGGGTTAATGAGTCATGAACAGTTAATATGAGATATGAAAGAAGAATCTAGAAAAAGCAGAGACTAGAACACATGTGAAAAAAAACCAGTAAAGCCACAATGGAAACACAAATAGGAAAGATAACACGTGTCATATTTCCTAGCTTCCCATTTCCCACATCCACTTCCCTGGTCCAACTCTAAGACCTCTGCTTAGTGTGTTGAGGCTGCTTTGTACCCTTTCACTGGAAGCCTTATTTTCTGAGTCAGCTAGAGTGAGTTCTACCCTTTATAACCAATAAAGTAAGTAGAAGCTGGATCCCGAAGAAAATCACTCACCCTTTTATATATAGGGCTTGGGTAGTACTTTGAAGTATAAGTCAGTACAGTAAACTCAAAGATAATTTAACCACTGGAAGGCTATTTCAGGAATTTAAAATTTAGATTACAGAGTTTGAGACCAGCCTGGGCTACAAAAGTGAGCTCAAGGCCAGCCTAAACTGCATAGCAAGACCCTGTCCCAAAAAGACAAAAATAAAATAAAATAAAATAAAAATTTAGACTAGAAGGCCGCTTCTGAAGTAGATAATAAGCAAGCCAACACACACTGATTTGAAGCTGAAAGTAAAGACAGAACTGAAATGTGTGGTTTGCTCATGACCTCTGTGCAAGATGACTTCTGACTATCCCTTCCATTCGCAGCACCTTCTCTCAAGATTAAAATCCCCACCGAAGTGTGCAACTGGCCAAACTTGTACCACAGATACGTAGTGTTGTGGTTTGTGTCTAGGTGTCCCCCAAAGCCTCGTGCAGTCATGGGGTGGGGACTTCTACAGTTGAGATTGATTCATGACCAAAGCTGGAATTATGGGTCTCAGTACTGCTGGGTTATAGGCGTGAGTACTACGCCCAGCTGGGACATACAGCCTGAATGTTAACTTAAGGGAGACAGACTTCCTCTCTATAGCCTTTGTTGCTGCTGCTGCTCCCTTTGTTTCTTGTTCTTTGCTGCTGCATGAAAGGCTGCTCTCAGCCCTGTGCCGCTCTGCCTTGGAGCCAGCTGAGTATGGACAGAAACCTTCAGTAACTGTGAGCTAAGTAAACCTTTCCTTCCTTCATTTTGAGTGTCAGGTATTTGTCCCAGCAATGAGAGTACAGTAATTCAGATAATAGCATAAAAAAAGATGAACATATTTAAGATCCATGTAGCTATTTAATATTTTGGAGTAATAAGAATCATATATCTTCTAAATATTATATAAAGCAGCTTTGCTATTTATCTTCAAATGAGAGTGTGTGTGTGTGTGTGTGTGTGTGTGTGTGTGTGTGGCTGGCTCAGCCTGCCCTGAGGACGGGACTATCACAACATGTGGTGCCCAGAATTGAACCGTGGTCCCTGCACTTGCCTAAGCAGGCACTTTAGGCTGCTGAGCTATCTCGCAAGCCCTTCAAATGATTTTTTTTAAAAATTTAATCTGTCCTGCTTATTTCCCTGTCTCTGTATTGCTCTGCCCTTACTGTTCACCTTGAGGGAACATATAGTCTTGTCGTGTGCTTTGGAACCCAAGTTGTTCTCAGATATAGGAAATAAGAAAGGACCTGAAGAACCTCAGGATAGAAGCTTCAGCCTCAACACACAGCTGTGTGGCAGCTCACATGCTGAAGCTCTTGTCTTGATGTTCTGATAACTAGGACATGCCTCATTTCCTCATGATGGAGAACACAAGGTATTTTTATACCTTAGAACAGGCACAAGTGTTTTCCCAAGGATTCATTTGCTCACACATAAACTGTTTATTGGTTTCTCTGCTGAGTATGGACTCTGCGAATCTGTGTTGAATGATTATCCTGACCATTTGTATTAGTCAGGATTCAGTGGGGAAAAGAAAAAGCATCTTGAGTATTTTTAAGCAAAAAAAAATCTGAACTGTTTTAAGCAAATTTAGCATGCATGATAGTGAATGTCTATAATCTCAGCATTGTGGGAAGCTGAGGCAGGAAGAGCATATGTTTGAGCTCATCTTAGGTGTTATGGTTTGTATCTAGTTGTCCCCCCAAAGCCTCATGTAAACCATGGAGCTGTCAAGCACAAGACTGAGGGGTGGGGCCAGATGACAGGGCGGGGCTTGAGGTGCGGGGCCAGAGAGGCACAAATCATTAAACTGACAACATGCACCTCCCCTGCCCCCCACCTAGGGCTGGCAGCCTCTCTTGGAGGTGTGGAGCAGATCATCCTGGACATAGCGGTGAAGTGTTTTGAGGTCTTGTTATGTAATTCAGGCAGCTTTAAACTATGAAACCTCTAGTAACTGTGAGCTAAACCAATCCTTCCTTCCCTAAGCTTGTGTGTCGGGTATTTGTCCCAGCAATGAGAGAAGAATAACTAAGACAATAGGCAACCTGACAGCCTGGTAAGAGCCTATCTCAAAATTAAAATAAACGAATAATACAAGGCTAGGGTGTAGTTCATAATGAAGGTCCTTGGTTCAGTCTCCAGCAATGCAGAACAACTGCAATAAATTTAACATGGATAATTAGATCATTGCAGAATCGCTGGAAGGTGCAGAAGATTGGGATATAAACTGAGATTTGCAAAGGACCTTCAGAACATCATAAATTTGACCTCTTAGGGAATAACCTCCTCTGCCTTGATTAAGAAGGTAGGGAATCAAATACAGGTTACAGGAGCTATGAAAGTTAAAAGTGAAACAAACCAACACAAAGAAACATTGTAGCTACAATCCAGAGGGCGGAGCATGGCTGCTGCTGTCACACCTGCCTCTCCAAAGCTAAGAAACCAGCAGACTCTGCAGAAACCTAAAATCTCTACAACTATGTTCATCATCAGCAAACAACTAAAGGGAGCCATAAGAGAATCTCTAGTTCAGTATTACCTTTCCCAGTGCACGTAGATGCAACTAAGAGGCATAATTTAATCAAACGTGGAGCCCTGATAGCAAAGGAATCTTGTAACCTAGGTAGCTTCCATCTACTTCTGTACCAAAAGTCCCATTAGAAAGAAGTGACAATACCAAATGTCATATCTAACACATCATACTCGCCATGTGCTGGGAATCCTACCCAGTATTTTAATATTAAAAAAAAAAAAAAAAACACGAGGCACATTGTTGTGGTTTGTATCTAGTTGTCTCCCTAAAGCCTCATGTAAATCAGGGGGCTGTCAAGCATGGCTCAAGGGGCGGGGCTGTCAGGTGCGAGGCTCGAGGGGCGGGGCTTGGGGCGTGGCCAAGAGAGGCGTGAACCATTAAACGGACAGCGGACAGCACCTGGCAGTCAGAGTGCCCTCCAGCCCCAGCAGGTGGTGTGAGGAAGTATGGAGCTGATCCTCTTGGACACGGCAGTGCCCGAGCCCCTCCTCCAGTCCCTATAAAGCGGGGGCAGCGTCTTGAAACCCCCAGCAACTGTAAGCTAAATAAACCTTTCCTCCCCTAAGCTTGAGTGTTGGGTATTTGTCCCAGCAAGGATAGAATAGTAACTAAAACACACACCAATCAAAAAATGCAGAAATAACATGATTTTCATATGGCAAATTGTGGAGAACCTACAAAAGAAGAAAACAATCACAAATATTAAGTAAATATAGTGAGAAGTTGTTGCTCTGTGGAGAGAACTGTCAGTACTGGGGTGTAAAAATGAGGAAATACAGTGAAATAAAAGCTTTAATTTGGAGAAGCAGAACCATACGCCAAGGAATCAGTAAACATTACCACCACCAGCAACAGCAGCAGGCCCCCCACCGAACCCCCTGCCAGTACCTGCAACTGGGCAACAGGCGAACAGCCAAAATAAAGGTTTAACTACTGACTGGAAAAATTTTAAGAAACCAGGCAAGAAGTTATTTACGTGATGTAGCCCTCTTTGTTGGCAAACTTCCTCCTGACATCATTTGAGAAATATGGGAAAACATAAGTTTTCATTCTTAAGGATAAAGACTAGCTTTAGCTACTTGGAAACTTGAATGAACTCCTGCTGAGATTGCCAAAGTGAAGTTGGACAGCATGCCACTCTGTGGAAAACAACTGCATGTGTGCTTTGCCCGCCACAGTGCATCCCTACAGTCTGAACCTATCCTCACTGCATATCCAGTGAACTACTGGAAGGAGTCTTCCACGTTTGGCCAGGTAGAGAGGGCTGTAGTTAATGTGGATGACTGAGGAAGGCCCTCAGGAAAAGGCTCTTAGGGAAGCCAGCTGTATGGAAAGTTCTAGACAGATACAGGGAAGGGTGTTTCCTGCTAGGACTGTGGACTCCACGGAATAAGTTAGATGGTAAAGAGGGGCTTCCACAGATACTGGTTGTAAGGATCCAGCACTTACACAAGATGTGAGTGAAACCACCTAGATTTGCACAGCCTGTGAATATAAGCACGTGCTGGCAGGCACTCATTGCAACAAGAAAGGGGCAGAGGAGCCAGTGGAAAGCAGCCACAAGAAAGCTAGCAAGAGCTGGCTGGAGGCAGCTCACCATGAGCCTGAGCTCATGCTGATGAGGGAGGATTTGAAGAGGTGTGGCAAACTTCTCTCACTGCTGTTAATAATGTATGGGTGCTTTTAGTCTGAGCACTTTCTTATTCCCAGTTTCCCCTTCAGCAAGGTTTTTTTTTTTTAAATAAGGATTAAATGAAAGACTGTGTGTTTTATTCAACACATTGTACACTGTAAGATATGCACCATCTAAACGATAGTTACTAGTATAAGCAAAAGTGGCTGTTGTATTCATGGACTTTTGTAAAATTTTCTTGCACGATAGTCCAATTCTGCAAGCTTCAAACATCCAAAGAGAGTATCATACAGGTTACAAATTGGAGCTGAATATAAGTCCCTAAATCTCTTACATTTTACATTTAAGTGAGAGAAACTGGATGCCATTAAAATTAAAAATTTCTACTGTTTGATAATCACCTTCAATAAAACCAAAAGGTGATGGCATGGGCTGGGAGAAACTATGTATGATATGTCTGTCTGGCAAAGATTTGGCGTCTCAGCCAGGCACAGTGGTCCATTCCTAGAGTCTCAGCTATGCAGGAGGCTGAGGCAGAAGGATCACAAGTTTGAAGCATCTTACAGTGCAGTAACTAGAAAGCAAAAAAAAAAAAAACTCAACTAAGTAAAACAACAGGTGTGATGGCACACACCTGCAGTTTCTGCACTTGGGAAGCTGAGGCAGGAGGAGTGCTAGGATTTTGAAGCTAGCCTCCGCTACTCAGCCAGTTCAAGGCCAGCCTGAACTATATGGTGAGACCCAGTCATAAAAAAACAAACCAAGAAAATAAAAAAGCCAAAAAGAAAAAAAAAGAGCAAAGTATTTGGACCCAACTCACAAGGTAATATACAAATTGTCGATAATCATGTATGTTCATCATTAATGATCATAAGAGTAGTGCAAATTAAAACATAATGAAATACTACTGCACAACTACAAGGAAGACTAAAATCTATAAAATGCCACCATATTAAAAGTGAACAAGCATATGGAACAGTCAGTATTTTCATACATTGCTGGTGGGTTTGTTTTATAGCTCACTTGAGATACCATTTTGGAAGTTTTTTATAGAGTTAAATCACCATTACTTTATAACCTAGCAATGCCACTCTTGGATATTTATCTAACAAAAATAAAAAAATATATAGCAATAAGAACACATAACTGAATATAAGCAAGAGTTTTCTTCATGATAGATAAACATTAGACTGGGCAAAAATATTGTCTAACTCCAAAGCATTTTTTTAAGTTAAATAAACTACGCACAGAGGAGCACACATTAGATGATTCCATGTGAAATTCTTAACCTACAGGAAAATTAACTTATAGGTATAGAAAGCAGGATTATGTTTGCCTCTGAGGAGAGTGGAGAGGGAGCTCCACCAAAGAGTCACATGTGGGGTGACAAAAATTTTATCTTGAATGGGATAGTAGTTATATGGAGTACATGTGGATTTTTCTCAAAATTAAAATAGCACATTCAGTGAATACATCTTGTTATATGTAATTCATATGCTACTAAAGTTGATTTAACAAAACTCCCAGAACGGTACAGAAACATACTATAATATGTTTCTGATTATGAAACTAATTCCTAATTTCTGCAATCTCAGGAGCCTGTAATCAAAACACTTTTTTTCTACATTGGCAACACGGAGATGATCAATCCTTTAAATTGTTTTCTTATTTTCTATGTAGAAGTATCTAATGGACTGACATTGTCCAGATATTGATGTATTTTCTGGAAGTATTATCTTGTAGATGGATAAACAAAGGAGGAAAATCCGATAAGTAAGATTGAGAAAGGCATAATGGCACATGCCTATGATCTCCACTTTCAGGAGGCTGAGACAGGAGGAACACTATGTGTTCGAGGCCAGCATAGGCTACATAGTGAGTTCCAAGCCAGTCTGAACTACATTATGAGCCTCTGTCTCAAAAACAACAACAAAAAAGTCAAAACTAAAAGCAAAGACTGAGCAGGAGCAATGAGAGAAGTAAGAAGAAAACCTGTTTACACAGGAGTGAAGAAAGCAACCTTTTTTATTCTCCCCTTTCCTTCCTCCATAATATCTCTGTCTCTCTCCTTGGTCTGCATCAAAACTTTTGGAACTATTTCTGGTTTTTCCTTTACCCAGTCATCATATCATCATAATTATTTACAGATCAATTGCAGAGTCCTTCATAATAGTTCTTGCTCCAGCATCACTTTGCTCTCTCATTTCTTCTACTATTTCAATTTTTTTTATGACCCACTCCGCCTGCCCTGGGGGTGGTGCCAGCACAGCCTGTGGTGCCAGGCATTGAAGGTGATCCCTGCAGTTTGCCTAAGCTTGCCTAAGCAGGCACTTTAGACCACTGAGCCATCTCACCAGCCCTATTCCAAATGTTTTTAACTTTCCTTACCCTCTTATAAGTAGACCAAGTGGGTTCCTACCCCTGGACTCTCTTTCCCTGCTATTTGCTTAGTTTCTCTGACCAAAATTTTTATGTTGGTACTTATAGAATCACAACAAAGAAGAAATAACAGCACCAAAATTTCTTTCAATAGACTGCCTATTTAATAAAAATTCCAAAGCTGGGCATGTTGGTGCATGCCTGCAATTCCATACATTATTTTACAGTAGTTAATACATTGCATAATGTTGTCTTCATCATAGTTGCTCAGATGCAGTTCCATACTTTGCAGTCTGAGACAGGAAGACTGCTGAGAGTTTGAGGCCAGCTTAAATGACACAGTGAACTATTTCAAAAACTATAACAACACACATAGATAAATAAGGTTCTAGTACCAATATTCAATGTACTACAAAATTGGAAGGCAATTTGCATTTCTGGACTTATATTTCATTATTTTTTAAATTATTTCTGTTCACACTATGTAGTATAGTGTTTGAAATCTATTATTATCTCTCCATTGGCAGAAGCAACACAAAATCAAGTATTTGTAAAGAACTCTAGGCAAAGCCACTGAGATAGCTCAGCAGACTAATCTCCTGCTTAGGTAAGAGCAGGAACTCTAGTTCTATTCCTGATAACACATTCCATGCTGGCCCCTCCCCCAGGCATGTTAAACCTTCAAATGTCCAGGTGAGGTGACGCATGCCTGTAATCTCAGCACTGGGAGGCTTGAAAACAGGAGGATCACTAGGGGTCTGAGCTGTGTGGTGAGACCCTGCACAAAATACAGACAGACAGACAGGAAGAAAGAAAGAAAGAAACTATAAGAACTCTAGGCAATGGGCAACCTCTGGCACTTCAACTACTCAGAAAGACTTGTGCTCGTATGTGACAGCTGTTCCTGTTGTCTGTTTTCTTTCCAAGTACATGTTTCTCTCAGGCCCACCATTATAAAAATGTTCCACCTTCTCTTGTGTTATTCAGGCATATGCTTAACTAGTCTGTTACGGTTTGTCTAGTTGTCCTCCCAAAGCCTCATGTAAATTACAGAGCTGTCAAGCACAGTGCTTGAGGGGTGGGGCCAGAGGACCAGGGTGGGGCTTGAGGGGCAGGGCCAGAGAGGTTTGGAACCGTTAAACTGACAGCATGCACCTCCCCACCCTCCTCAGGCCTGGTAGCCTCTCTTGGAGGTATGGAGCAGATCATCCTGTACATAGCACTGCAGTGCCTCAAGGTCTTGCTATGTAATTCAGGCTGCTTTAAACTATTAAGTCTCCAGTAACTGTGAGCTAAATAAACCTTTCCTTCCCTAATCTTGTGTATCAGGTATCTGTCCAGAAATGAGAGAAGAGTAAATCAGCTTATGGGAAGAGATAGGAAAGGTTTGGAATGTCACCTACAAGAGAAATGCTAGAACAGCTTCAGCTGTTCTGTAGGGAAGATTCTGGTCAGAGCTCATACCAGAATACTGACAGAAAACCAACCTATAAAGACCAGGCAGGGGAGGTTTCTGCTGGGAAGAAGGACTGCATTGGTTGTTGCACTTCAGATGATTTGTGTCTTGGCTTGGCAAAAAGTTTTTCTGAATTTTGCCTGTGTCCCGAGACTTTGCCTAAAACAAAGATTAAGCATGGTGGACTGATTAATCTTTCCAACAAAATCTCAAAGCAGTCAAATATTGGGGCAATGGCATGGTTATTAATGAGATCTCCATTACCCAGGAGGAACAGGAGAGTAGAAAAGATGTCCTGAGGGCATCACATTAGGCGGCAGGTTCTAACCCTTTGCACCCTCAAAATCACAAGGGTGAGAAACTTTGCTTTGAGGAGGAAGCTGCAGAGCCCCATGTCCCAGAATGGAAGCAGCAGCCATGACAGACTACAGAATGGTATCATCATAGAAAATTTGTTTCTCAGAATCAGGGTCAGAGTGTTTAGCAATCTAGGCACTCGACCTTTACAGCCAAGAGAGAGGAAAGTATGGCTACTGCTCCAGCTGGCAGCAGACCTTGGCATCATCCATGTGATGTTGGTTTTAGGTGCATGCAGAATGCAGGAGTTCTGAGGTTAAGAAGGCTTCCATGTAGATATCAGAAGAAGGCCTGGGAGGCCAGGCAGTGTGCCCCTGAGAGGGCAGTGTATAAAGCTGTGAGTGAGAAGCCTACTCCATGGAAACCCCAGGAGTTTGGGAAAGCCAGGAATGTGGATCATCTAAGGAAAAATGCAAGGAGAGAGCAAAGCTGGCCTAAGAGAGAAGCTGTGGGAGCTACCACTGAGAGTGTCATAGGGATGGAGCCACATGGAACTCATGATTTGCCGCAGATTGCTTTGGATGTTCCACATGGAACTATAGGACTTGTGTTTGTCTTGCTGAATTTTGGACTTGTTTTGGCCTCAAAGGTTTGCATCCTCCTGTGTATACCTTTTGGAATAGCAATGTTTATTTTGTGCCTCTGAATGTTGGTATCTTGTGCCTTTGAATGATAGAGGTTCACAGTTGAGAGTTTGCCTTGGATCTGGTAGGAAACTTGGGACTTGGACTTTTCAGCAATGCTGAAACTGTTGGGACTTCAGCAACTCTTAAGATGGACTAACATGCCTTTTGCAGAAAAGGATATACATGAGACTTTGGGGGTCCAGGGGCAGAATGTTATGGTTTATATCTAGTTGTCCACCCAACACCTCATGTAAATCATGGAGCTGTTAAGCACATGTGGCTTGAGAGGTGGGGCCAGAGGACCAGGGTGGGGCTTGAGGGGTGGGGGCCAGAGAAGTGTGGAACCGTTTAACTGACAGCATGTGCCTCCCCCACCCTCCCCCAAGGCCTGGTAGCCTCTCTTGGAGGTATGGAACACATCATCCTGGACACAGCGGTGCAGTGCCTCGAAGTCTTGCTATGTAATTCAGGCTGCTTTAAACTATGAAACCTTCCTTCCCTAAGATTGTGTGTCAGGTATTTGTCCAGCATTGAGAGAAGAGTAACTAAGACTTAGTCCATACTCCAAGGAATGGTTCATATACAGAAAATAGCCTTTTATATTTTATGTATTTTTCTTCAGAAACATCACTTATGTTTTCAAAAGTACTTCTTTGAGCATTATTGAGATATCATTGAGAAGTAAACATTATACATTTGTAATTGTACAGCTTGATGTTTTGACATACATATGCTGAGAAATGACCATTACAATCAAGCAAACTGGCATATTCATTGTCTCACGGTTACCTGTTTTCTTCTCTTTCCATTTCTTCCCTCTTTCCTTCTCCCTCTCCTTTCTTCCTTTCCTTCCTTCCTTCTTTCATTTTCCCTTAGTGCTGAGAATACTTAAAGTCTTCCATTTCAGCAAATTTCAAGTATATAGCCAATATTGCGCTGCTAATTATACTTACTTTGCTGTGCAGTGGAGCTGCAGAATTTATTCTCCTTGCAAAACTGAAAGTTTGAGCCTTTTAACCAACCACTCCCCATTTCACCTAACTGCACCACTGATGATCATCAGTTAATGCATTGCTTCTACAAGGTTGACTTTTTAGATTCCACATATGAGGGAGCTCATGTAGTATCTTCCTGTGTCTGACTTAGTCTACTTAGCATCTAAAATAACAGAATTTCTGCCTTTCTAAGGTTGAATAATATCTCTTTAAATACACATACACACACACACACACACACACACACACACACACACATGCACTATTTTCTTTATCCATTGATCCACCCATAAAAAATAGGTTATTTTCATGCCTTGGCTATTGCAAATGATGCTGCAATCAATGGGTGGTGGTGAGTAGATATACCTCTTTGAGCTATTACCTTCATTTCCTTTGGATATCCACCTAGAACAACATGGTGGAATTGATGGATCATAGAATAGTTCTATTTTAATGTTTTGAGGAACTTCTATTCTGTTTTCAAAAGCAGTTACACCACTTATGTCTCCAGCAGCAGTACATAAATGTTCCCTTTTCTCTGTATCATCCCTAACACTATCTTTGTTCTTTTTATAATAGTTATCCCAGTAAATATAAGACAATATCTCTCTGTTATTATTTTGATTTGATTTCCCTAATGATTAGTGACATTAAGATATATATACATATATATATATATATATATATATATATATATATATATTTGTTAGCCATTTGTATGTTTTCTTTTGAGAGATGCCCATATAGGTCTTTTGCCTATTTTTAAATTGAATTAAATAATTTGGATTTAGCTATTGATTTTTTGAGTTCCTTACACTTTTAGATATTAGCCCTTTATCAGATGGGTGATTACAAAATATTTTTGCCTATACCATAGATTATTTTTTATCCTGTTGGTTATTTCCTCTGCTATGCAGAAGCTGTTTAGTTTGATAGAATCCTATGTGTCTGCTCTTGCTTTTGATGCCTGTGGTTTTGGTGTCATCTTCCGAAAAGTAATTGCCCAGAGCAATGCCCAGAAGCTTTTGCTCTATGTTAGAAGTTATATGATTTCAATTCTTACATCTAAGTTTTAATCCATCTTTAGCAAACTTTTATGTACAGGGCTAGATGTGTCTAATTTCATTCTTATGTATTGAATATCAGTTTTCCAAATATAATGTATTGAAGAATCATTTTCCTCTGTCTTAAGTTATAGTCTTTGTTATATTCTACAAACATCTGTTGAGTGCTAACTTTGTGAAACAGAAATAAAGCTAAGAAATTAAATGACGAGTGGGCCAAAGCCACTTAAATATTTTACAATCTAGTAAAAAAGGAAGATAATAAATCTTAAAAATCTGAAATTAAAACAGCAGTGGGAGAAGCCAAATAATAATTGACACCCACATAATACAGGTATTGAGCTCAAATATCAAGCTAAGAGATGAAGGCGAAGTAAGGGAAATAAAGACGTCTCCAAGATTTCGTGATCAGCTGTTCCTTATTCTATTAACAGATGTTGTGAAGTCAGGTAATAGTTTCATTTGGTTATGTTGAGCTTTATGTTTTCGTGGAACATTGAGATGGAGATTTATAATGGAAATTGAAGACCGAGTAAGGGAGCCCACAGTTTCATGGCATTCCTCGTGATAGCTTGTCCTGCGTCCTCCTGGCTGTACTTTGCCTCTTTCACTTGGTTCAAGCTCACTCTACAGAGCGAGTTTCTCCCTCACTCTTCACTTTTACGTTTTCAAATAAACTTTACCCCCCCAAAAAAGTGAAAAAAGGGGGAGCCTAGAAGGTATGTCTTGAAATCATCTAAATAATAGAGATAGTAAAAGTTGACATCAGATCACTAAAAAAGAGCTTGTAGAGAGAGTTCTGTAGAGAATGATGTGAATACTGATAACCTTTATCATTTTCATTGCAAACTCTATTCAGTGATTAGTTTGTGCTCCGCACTATGCCAAACACTTTGCATTCATTAATTATCACAATAAAGGAATACATGAAAGCTATAGTTATGACTAATTAGCTATTAATACACATGCAACATTTAATTTTCCAGAAGGAAACTCCCAGATGATTTCAAGGTGGAAAATAATGAAGAAAGGGTTCATAGAAAGGACATAGAGAGAAGGCTAAGTTTTAATGTCTGCTTCAGAGAAGAATGAGTCATTTCAACTGTTAATCATTAAAATAGAAATTCAGTGAATGTGTATTGAAAAGTTTTGAAGGGATATAATACATTCTTTGATCACTGACAGGAAAAAAATGGAATTAAAAAAATAATAAGACAAGTAATAGATGTGTAACAGTTATAAATCTTTATAATCTAAAAACATAGCTCTAAACATTTTTTACATTTTAAACTATGAGATGGATTTTTTGTTTGTTTGTTTTTTGTTTGTTTATTTGTTTGTTTTGACTGGCTCAGGCTGCCTTAGGTGTTGATCCGGGAATCAAACTGCCATCCCTTGCCTGATTGGAATTGCTTGTGTAGGTGCTTAAACCACTGAGCTAACCTGAAAGCCCAACATTTTAAACTATGAACAATACATCATACTTGCAAATCTATAATCATAGTGAAAGCTATAAACAAAGTCATGTAAATTTATTCATCAAATGAACAAAAATGTAAGGATTTAACTGACAGTTTAAAAGTATGACCATATATTTACATAGAATCATTATTTTCAAATGTCTGTTGAACATTGTCAAATAAATTGATTTTAGATCAAAGAATGATTTCAACAAAATTCAAACTACAGAACTCACATTTTCTTTTTTAATGAAAGACTGTGTTTTATCATTTCAAACTGTATGTATGTATGTATGTATGTTATGGCCAGGTCATCCTGCTCTGGAAGTGGGACTGGCACAGCATGGGGTGCTGGGGATTGAACCTCGGTCCTTGTGGTTGCCTAAGCTTGCCTAAGCAGGCGCTTTAAACCACTGAGCTATCTCACCTGCCCAGAACTCACATTTTCATATGTTTAAATCATATAGTTGTATAAATAAAGGACAGCAAGAAGAAAGGGCTCTCTTGATAGCTCAGCAGACTAAAACCCCTGCTTAGGCAGAGCACAGCAGTCCGAGGTTTGATCCCTAGCTTGCTGTATGCCAGCCCCACCCACAATGTGCTCTGAGATGGTGATTGAGACTGAGCGTGGTGATGCGCGCCTGTAATGATTAAAGAGAAAATTTAAGCTGGGATTGTAGTGAATATTCTTCAAATTATGTAGATTAAATGAAATACCAACCAATGTTTCAGTAGCTTTTTTCTTTTTCTTTTTTGCAAAACTACAAATTGATTCTAAAGTTCAGGCCAGGGTAGGCAAAATATTTGAAAAACATTGAGGGATGAGACTCTGACTTTCCAGTTTTAAAACTCACTGTAAAGCTACAATAATCCACACTTGTGTGGTATCAGCATTAAGCATGCACATGTAAACCAGTAGAATAAATTCAAACATCTGTGGTCAATTGGTTTTCATCAGGGTGCCGGAACCATTTCATGAGAAAAGAGTAAGCTCTTTAGCAATTGGAGCAGGAATAACTAGCTGTATATATGCAAGAAAATAAAGATATATCATTATTATCATAAAATACACAAAATAATCAACTCAAAATCAATCAAAGACCCAAAGGTAAGAGCTAAAACTATATAATTCTTAGCAAAAAATCAAAGGAGTCAATTTTCAAGACCTCAGATAAAGCAATGGATTCTTGAATATGAGATCAGGAATACAAACCCAAGAGAAAAACAGATTCAACTTTAAACCTGTGTGTTTCAAGGGACATTATAAAGAAAATGACAGTAGATCCCATAGAATGTGAAAAATTGTGTAAATAATATATCTGATAAAGACAAACACACATATGTATATATACAAACATATATTTATACCTACATATTGCTAGTGGTAATGTAAAATCATAGAATCATTTTAGAAAACAATTTGGCAATTCTTGAAAAACTTAAACACAAGATATAGTGCAATCAATCAGAATCCTATTAATATAGGGGAATGAAACTCCCAACCTGAAAGTTACCCAGGATGAACAATGAACTTTAGGAACAAACAGAGGTTAAGAGCATATTTGTTGAGGAAAGAAAGCTTCTGTCCAAGAGAAGAGGACAGAAGGGGGACCCCGAGCAAGTTGTTCCCGGGAAGCTGTCTCTTCCAGGGACTTTTATAGAGTAAAAACCATGTGGTAAGGCATGTCCAAGGTAGAAAACCCAGGAACTTGCTTAGGTGGGCATGAGGTGGGACAAAACTATGACCGAGCAATGAGATTACAAGCACCATTGCTCAGGTAAAATCGATTAAATCCAGGACCGAATGGACAAGCAAATCATCTAGCAAGCAGGCACAAATGTAGAACAGGAGTTTATCTGGTAGCCAGCTGGCAGCAGTTGAATTAGTGGCTCTTTCTGGCTTCCTCGAGGTGATGATCAATCCCAGGTGTTTATCTTCAGAGAAGTAAGCATTTGTTCCATCTTTTGCCTTTAGGTCTGGCCCACAGCAGGAGCATCCATCTCTCTCACAGTTGCAATGTATCTTGTCTTCTGTGCTATCTCCTTGAGGGCCTATCCCTGTCTGACTGTCTATAATATTTCTATCTAATTTAGCTGCCTACAACACTATCATTTCTTTATAGAATTTGATAAGCTAATTCTATATTTCAAAATTTATTTGATACAGGGTCTCACAGACCATTGTAGTGGTCTCTTGTCTCAGCCTCTCCAGTGCTGGGATTACAGATGTGCACCACCATGCCCTGTTTCAGGGGCCAACAAAGTGTGCCCAGGGTTCTGAGGCCAGCATGGCATGCAGTACAGAACCCAGGTCTGTCTGTGTGCTTGCCAGGCAGGTGCTTAGACTGCTGAGCTATCTCCCCAATCTCTAATAAGCTAATTCTAATATACTTATATCTATTGAAAAAGGTTGAGTTGACTGAAGTATCTTATGTGTATGGTTGTCTAAATCCCAGAATTAGGCTCACTCACCTATCATAGGTATATAAAGATATAAAAGGCATCTTCACAGTGGACCTGATACTGTAAATGCTGATGATATATTGTAGCTGACCAAAATGAGAGTTAGAAAATAAAGAAATGATGGACCTATGTGAATTTATAGCTCACCCTAAACTCACTAAGTAGATATGTCCTGTATTCTGTAGGAAACTTGGAGGGCAGAAGTTGAGCAAAGAGGCTGAAGGGCATTTAGGACAAATCTTTTACCCTTGAAAGCCCAAAGGTGCACAGAAGATGCTGCTCCCATTGACAGTTGGACAGAAGGATATGAAGATTTTGAAGGATCCAGATATATACTAACAAATTACTTTCAAACAATATTTTACTTAAGACTTTGGAATTCATCCACAGAGGCATACGAAAGGCAAATTTTCATAAACTGTTACATATGCAGGGGCCACCACAAGTTGTCTGTACAATTCCCATTCATTTTTAAATAATAGAACTGTGATTTTTTTTTTTGAGGGGGTCATACTTTTTTTCCCTGCTTATACATTATCAGTGTCCCTTACACCTAGAAATGAGCATGTGGAGCACTTTGCAATCAAGGAGACATAAAACAGTAGTTTGCCAGTGGTTCCTAGAAAGTATTGTTTTTTCATTTTTAGGAGCCGTCCTTTGTGCTTTGTTTCTTCCTGGAAGACATAAGGGATGTATAAGGCTGATGCATCTATCTTGTTACCAGAAGAATAAGAGAATGGTGAAATAAAAATATATAGGTCCCTTGAGGATACATTTGAGCAGCTCCATCAGCTCTACCATGTCCTCTATAGATCGTGCTATTTGTCCACAGAAAGGGACAGCAGTTCTGTTTAATGTTTTCAGCTTTGTCTTACATTGCCTAACATGATACAAAGATCTGTGTGGCTTGTATTTGAATTTTTTTTTTGACCTTATCCTTTTGCAATCCATTGCTTTAGGTATCTTTCTTCTAATATGACTGGATTTTATTTTCCATGTGAATCTAAGTCTTTGACTTTCGACTAGGAGAATTAAGCCCACTTACCATATATTTGCAATTATACTTCTTCTACTTTGTATTTGGTTACAAGATATAGACATTTATCATGGACTTTATCTTTCTTTCTTTCTTTCTTTCAGGGAGGGGTCTACAGGATGTACAGGGTCTCACTACTAGATTGGACTCATAGTGATCTACCTGTTTACAGCCTTCCAAGAGCTGGGATTATAGGTGTGCGCTGCCCCGCCCAGTCTCAGTTGCCATCTCAGCACACCCAGAGGGCAGGGCCAGCATAACAGGCCCAGGGATCGAAATTCCAGCCCCTGGGCCTGCTTGCTTAAATTCGCTGAGCTATTTGGCTGGCCCTGTCATGGACTACGTCAGGCAAAGTGAAAATGTACTGGCTGCTGCAGGAGTGTAGCAGGAGACCCATGACCCACAGGGGTTGCCTGTGCTTGAGACCTGGCAGACGGGTGGTGGCAGCAGGTTATGTTCTGAGGAGGGACAGCGCCAGTAGGATTCTTTTGCTCTGCCTTCCTTCTTTGCTCTTCTCTGGTTAGTTTTCTCCACTTCCACATACCCATGAGCTTTATCTCCAAAGATATATCACAGCTTATTTTAAAAAAACCCAAAAACCAAAATTACCTTCTCCACGGGTTTTGTTAAACAAACATTGGAGAATAGAGAACGACGTTAAGCTGGACATCTACATACCTACAACCTGGGTCAAGTTACAGAACTGGATGTGGACTGGGTGAGGTTAGTGAGATTCTGATTGTCTCAGCTTAATTCAGATATCACTTCCTCCATCAACATTAACTCCCATGAGAGATTGGAGTCTACAGTTAGAGTGGACTGAGGACAGAGGCATTTTTCAAAAAAAAAAAAAAAAAAGCATAAATTCTGAACAGAAAAAGAAAAATTAATATTTTAATTGTTATAGAAATAAAATATCATGCTTTAAATTTCTTGAGTCTCGGGCCAATGAAATATCTCAGTAAACTAAGCCCCTGCTTAGGCAAGCATGAGGACCGGAATTTGATCCTTGGCATAACATGCCACACCGGCCCCACCCCCAGGTGTCCTGAGTCAGCCACCGAGACTGGACAGGGTGGTGCAAGCCTATAGTCCCAGCTCTGGGGAGGCTGAGACAGGAAGACCACTATGGTTCCCAGCTAAGTAGTGAGACCAAATGTATTTGTACCAAATACATTAAAAAAATTTGTTTTGAGTTTTAATCCTTTTCCCCTTGTTAGTTATAGGCTACTAGTCTGCTCATTTTCTCTGTACTAACTGGTAAGGGAAATATCCTATTTCAATTAAATATTCCAGGCCTTTCCCATCTAATTGTTAAACCTTAAGATTTTTGAAGCCGGACTTCAGAACATTTATTTGAGAAGATAACTGGTTTTTGGGTCCTTGGATACCTGAAAATGTCATTCTCTATTTTTCCCTACCTTGTAATAAAGGGCCAAGGTAACTAACTTGGATATGACTTTAGTTATTGTGTCAAGCAACAAAGTTGTTACAGGAAGTTAAAGACTATTTCTGTTTCTTTTCTGCTTTTTAAAGATTACTTAATGAGCAAGTATTCAAAGTATGTGTAGATGTCATGTTTCTATTTTTCATGTTTGTCTTTTTTTTAAAAAAATTCAAATTTATGTATTTGGTACAGGGTCTCACTATGCAACTCAGACTCTAGTGGTGCTTCAGTCTCAGACTCCTTCGCACTGAGATTACAGACACGCACCACCACACCAGGTTTTGGTGACCTGCTTGGCATAGAGCCAGCACAGCATGCAGTACCAGGGATCAACCCAGGACCTTGTGCTTACCAGGCAGGTGCTTAGACCACTGAACAATCTTCCAGTCCTCTGTTTCTTTAAAGAATCTGATTACATGTTTTATTTTACCACAGACTCATAGAAGATTTGCCTTTTCCTGGTTAATTTTAGGGGATGTATAAAATAATTTTCAATATCTGCTGTATCATCATTTTAGGTAAAAATGGAGATTTGTTGTCTAATTCTGAAGCTGAGTGTGGCAGCTTTAGAATATGAGCAAAGAAATAGATAGCAGTGGTTTCCTGTGTTTGAGGTCTAGCAAACAGGCTGTGACATTGAGCAGTGTACTAAGACGAGAATCTAGCACTCAGTTAACTGCAGTACAGGGCCAGCCATACAGAGATACTGCATAGGAGGGTAAATGAGGGTGCAACAGGTAGCTTTCCTGTGAGACTAAGAAAATAAATAAATAATCAAAAGTTGTTATTTGCACAAAGAGTAGGTCCACTAGAGATGAAGGGATGTCTATTGGAATATCCTATGTTCAGATTTTATTGGAATCCTTTAGTCTTTCTACTATATAATTTTTCTTTATTATTATTATGGTTTGTATCTAGTTGTCCCCCTTAAGGCCTCATGTAGATCATGGGGCTGTCAATTGTGTGGCTGGAAGGGCAGGGCCAGAGGAGTAGGGCGGGGCTTGAGTGGTGGGGCCAGAGAGACACGAACCATTAAACTGACAGCATGCACCCCCACCCCCCACCCACCTGGGCCTGGACCTGGTGGCCTCTCTTGGAGGGATGGAGTGGATCATCCTGGACATGGTGGCACCCCATCCTCTCCGCCAGTGTCTTGAAACCTCCAGTAACTGTGAGCTAAATAAACCTTTCCTTCCCTAAGCTTGCATGTTGGGTATTTGTCCCAGCAATGAGAGAATAGTAGCTAAGACAATCATTTTATCTCTGACTCAAATCCACGTTATTGCACTTTCCATTAACTAGGTTCCTAAGCGATCTTTCCTCATAGAGACCCACCCTAATTGAGGAGCAGACATAGATACCCATTTTCTCCTTGAAGTATGCTGCCTCTGTTTTAATCATCATGTCTGATTTGTCTGCATTTGCTCTCCGTGTAACCAATATGCCAAAACTTCTGCAATTATGCAGATGCAGTGAGTGAGAACCATGTATGAGCATTCTCTGTATCAGAGAATAGAAAGGATAGACTAACGTTAACACTAATTTGGTAAACACATACTGGCTATTAGGCATGCCACAAGTATTTAGTCTCTGATGAAAAGGATTTTGATGATTCCCTGATTAGATAATTGAGCTTTACAATTTATGTGCTGTTACATACCAGGAAAAAGATTTCATGGTCTGCTGAATTGTGGTGACGACATAGCCCAGACTCCAACTCTGGTGCTCTCCTTCCAAGTTGCGTTTCCTCTACCAGCCTGCATTGCGTCTTACATGACCTGCTAGACTGTAAATTCCTTGAGGGAGGACAGTAACTGTTTGTGGAGTTTACATATTTAAAAAAAGTTGTATGAAAAAGGATGAGACATGAGTAGGTAATTCCATGGTTAGAATATAATTCTGATTTTTCTGCATTTAAGCACATTAATATTTACTACTAAGTGCTAGTACTAATACTGAAACAAACTAGAAGTAATAGAAGAAAAAAAGCTAAATTGGAATTACATCTGTGTTTCATAATGTTCAGCCAGAAAAGTACAAATTTATCTCCAGCTCAACTCCCCCTCCAATGAATTGCACATGTGATCATTTTCTCTTAAAATATTGTCTCTAATTTCTGCTCAATTTAAACCTCAATCAGCTGGATGTGGTGGCACATGCCTGTAATCCCAGCACTTGGGAGGCTGAGGCAGGAGGATCAGTGTGAGTTTGAGACCAGCCTGGGCTACAAAGGTGAGCTTAAGGCCAGCCTGAACTGCATAACAAGACCCTGTCTCAAAAAAGACAAAATAAAATAAAATAAACCTCAAGCACATCCATCCATGTAACTGCAAAAATAGTACTATCTTCTAAGTGTGGGTTTATGCCACAATCTCACTTAATATTTTCTAAAAGAGCAAGAAAAAAATTGTTGAAAGTGTTTCTTTGCACAGAGAAGGTCCAGTAGAGATGAAAGAATGTATACTTAGAATATTTTGCACTCAAATTTTATTAGAATCTTTTGATCTTTTTAAAAAATGTATTTAATACAGTCTGCGGGATCTATAGGGTCTCACTATGTAGTTCAGACTTGTAGTAATCCTCTTGTTTTCAGCTTCCCAAGCACTGGGATTGCAGGCCTGTGCCACCATGCCCAGTCTCCATCTGCTGCCTCTGCATGCCCCTGGGTAGGGCGGCAGGCCTCGCCCAGGATCGAACCCTGGCTGCTGTGCTCTGCCTAAGCAAGCGCTTTAGTGCTCATACTGATCCTCCTGTTTCAGCCTCCCCAGCACTGGGATTACAGGCGTGTGCCACCATGCCCAGTTTTGGCGGGGGGCACAGTGGCACAGCATTCGGGAAAGGGGATCCAGCCCGGGTCTTTGCACTTGTCAGGCAGGCGCTTAGAGCACCAACGTGCTGTCTTCCTAGCCCTAATTGTGCTTCTTGAGCATTCCCAGGTTGCCCAATATCATTGTGCAGTTAGGAATCTGAATTATCAGTATATCACTTTTCTCCATTGGTGAAAATGTATCTTTTTTCCTAATATTCTTGCTGTTGTGAATTATGCTAGAAAGCACACACTCGTACATAAGTCTGTGTGCATGTGATCATATCCTTAGGCTAAAACCCTGTGCCAGCCAGGATTTTAGCAGGTGATTGATGATGTAAAGTCTTTAGTTCAGCAGTCATCCATGACAACACTGACTACCAGAGAAGCAGCTTAAAGAATGGTGAGAACTTTGGGGATCCTCCAAGAAGTGCTTCCCATCCTACACCTGAAGGAGAAACAAGGCTACAGTGCTGTGGAACACAGAGCTCACCTCAGCTGAGGATGAGGTGCTGCTCCAAAGGGAACCGTGACCCTAACGCTGTGCTTTTCAGGATATGGTTCTGGACCAACAGCATCAACAATATCTGTAAGCCCTTAGGAATAGAACTTCTTGGAGCCAACTTCATGCCTGCTGAATTGCAAAGAAGGCCCCCAGATAATCTGGATAGGTAAAGTTTGAGAGCTATAAAATCTTCATAAAACTGTGGCTGTGATAGGGGGGCTACAGGTGGAGGCATAAGTATATTCAATCGAAAAACACAAACTGATATCTCATCCTGGAAATTAAGGTATCTTCATGGGCTTAACCCAGCTGGAAGCTGCAGCGGAGGGTAGCCCATGAATGCAACCTTCAGGAGACTTAGGGGAGGTCAGAGAGGAGTGGATGGTAGCGTAGAGGGGCAAGAGAAGGACCAATCCCATCCCTTTGCGGAGAATTTCTCAATCAAACAATGTAAACATTGTAAAGTTTCTTAATACACATTAATAAATTGTTATTCATAAAAAAACTTAAGAGTGAACATTTACCCGCAGTAGCTGAGACTGAGTCTGGTGGAATCCTTGCTAAATTTTGAGAATGATTTTTTAAAATGCTGCTTAGTTTCATAAATTAAACCCAGTATCTCAGTCTTGTTTTAATTTTCATTGCTTTATTTAAAGCAAGATTTTTTTTCCATTACCCAGGATTGAACTCAGCTGAACTACATCCACAGTAATATTTTAAAAAAAATTTAACTATGACTTATTGTCATAGTTTTGTTGACTATGATAATTTACATTACATTTAAAATATTAAAAACTCATTTTAAAGGAAGCCTGCATGTTCTAAAATTCACGATTTAAGAAGTGAATCTTCTGTGGAAATGAATATTGCTCTTTCTCTAATACTGCTTAAGGTTGCAAATATAAAGGAAAATAAGACATCTTTTTGCTCTCAAAGTTCAAAATAAACAATATACCAACCATCTTCTCCATGTTTTAAAATAAAAATAATATTAGAAGTTCATGTGCTTTTTCCCCCCATATATAAACTCACAGAATTTCGATTTCATGTGTTATACACGTATATATAGTATGAATACATTAGTTAATGTACTATAAATGCATTCTGAAAAGAGATTGTTAATCTGGCAAGAAGAATATAGGTTCAGATCTTAGCTCTATCATTCCCTCATTCCATGATTTGTACATAAAATGTAATAACATGAGCCTTAGTTGTCATATTTGTAAACAGGGGTCATAGTACCCATCTTACCATAATTTTGAAACAACGTATGTGCTATAACCTTTATGTCACCCACAATTAATACATTAAAATTTAATTACTAGTGTGATAGCTTTAAAGGAGAATAGGAACTGAATGGATTAGTGCCATTGTTACAGGGCTTAATGGAATTAGCTATCACGCTGTTGCCCTTTTTACCTTCCACCAAAACATAACACAGCATTAAAGGTGGCATTTTAGAAAAAGAAAGCCAAGTTCTCTAGACACCAAACTTGCTCGTACCTTAACTTGGCCTTCCCAGGCTCCAGAAAGGTGAGAAGTAAGGTTCTAGTCTTTATAAATCACTCAGGGTCACTTTGTTACAGCAGCAGGAACAAACTAATACAATACATCAACACTTGGAACAGTTTGGTGTACAGTAAATTCTCAGATATGTGGTCAAAATTTAAAACAGCTGGCTTTTTTGTGTTATATAGAGCAGGTACTATAGGGCGGGGGATGTAGCTCAGTGGCAGAGCACGTGTGAGGCCCTGGGTTTGATCTTCAGTGCAACAACAGAAAACAGTGACAAGAACAACAAACTACATGTTCTGTATATAGCCTACTACTTCATCTAAAGTTCTAACTCTGCCCTTTACTAGAGGTCTGACCTTTATGTAAAGTGGAGATAGTAATGATTCTGCTTCATAGAGTTGTCACCATCATTGTATGAATGATATATTTTAGCACAACGAGAAAGTGTGAAAGACTAAGGATTCCAACTGTACATTTGAGGCATCTGTACACTCCCAGGTTTATGTAGCCAGCCTGATGTAATGATGCTAGAATAGGACTATCACACAGACAGGATTCAAAAGAGCCTCAGGTAATTCAATGTCGAGTGAGGATTCCGTGGCGGCTTGTGTCTAGATGACCCCCTAAAGCCTCATGTGGTCATCGGTACGGCTTTTCAGAAGTGGCTGGATCTAGGGCATGTGCCACTAGGATCAGGGATGTGATCCTGAAATTGATTCATGGCGAGATGCCAGAATTAAGGCTTCTCGTTCCTTGGTGCGAGTCGTACCTGTCCTAAGGGTCAGTAGACTGAATAAAGCATGAGGGACTCAGAGAGGGTCACTACCTGTTCATTGCTGCTTCCTTGCTACGCCGTTGCTTTTCTGCCTTTTGCCTGTCCTGAGCCGTTTTCCCTCGGCAAGCACCCTCTGCCATGCCACCCTGGGGTGGAGCCAGGCGGTTATGACCTGTAATCAGCATGAAACATGAGCTAAAATAAACCTTTTCTTTTTGAGCTTTAGTTGTTTTTTATTATGCCTCAGCAACAAGCAAAAGTAATTAAAACATTTTAGAACCACTAATGTAAGCAAGGCAAGCAACTAGAAAGCTCTTTCCTGAGAGGGAAAGAGCTCTGGAGGGTTTTGAACAAGGAAGTGCATGCTTTCCAATTTAGACCCTGAGACCTAGGTCTCCAACCTTTCAGCTGGCTGAAGCAGGCAGAGTGAGGAATTGTCCCGGGCCACCTAAAAATATGTAATGTAGTTAATGCATACATCATTAACAATACTTCCTGCTAAAGTTTTAAAAAATTATAACTTTGGAAAAAAGAAGGAAACACATAAAACAAGAGGGATAGTTGATCTTGCTTCTGTGAAACAAATGTATCTGTGTCTGGTTCAGTGGAAGTGGTTGCAATTCTTAGGGTGTTCTCTAGGTGCACATTAGAATTTTTTCGTCCAGTTTTATTCTTTGTGTGTTTCATCCTTGAAAATAGTTGGTCATAGTTACATACTGCAAAAAAGTCATGTTATACATAAGATGATTGTGAAGCAAAAAACATATTTTTCTTTGGAAAGGTATATATATATATATATTTTTTTTTTTTTTTAAACTTTTTTTTTTTTTTTTTTTTAATGGGAATTGAACTGAGGGCTTCATGCTTTTGAGCTAGGCACTTTATTTTTTTATTTTTTTTATTTTTTATTTATTTGTTTGCTTGTGTTTGTTTCTTTATTTTATTATTATTATTTTTTTAATTTTTATTTTTTAAATTTTATTTATTTATTTGTTTGTTTGCTTGTTGTGTTTTGTTTTGTTTCTTTATTTATTTATTTTGTGACTGGCTCAGCCTGCCCTGGTGGTGGCGCTGGCGCAGCATGTGGTGCCGGGGATCGAACCGTAGTCCCCGCAGTTGCCTGAGCCCTCCTAAGCAAGCGCTTTAGACCACTGAACCATCTCGCTGGCCCCTGG
>PVKN010006779.1:0-27826 GCA_004027915.1 Capromys pilorides
CCTTACAATTAATTTCTCTGACATTCTCAGAATGTCATGTTGGATATGACATGGATATGTCATATATGGGTATGGCATATTGGAATGTGAACCCTTCTTGTTTTGTGTCAGATTTAAATGTGAAAAATTACTGTGACCCAAACTTTTCTTTGAGAACTTTTCTGATTTATATATTTGCAAATTCTTAAAGATAATGACACCACTGTCTAGCTATTTGTTATTAAAAAAACATCTTTATATGCACCTCTGAGTATTCCTGTGAGGCCTCTAATAATTTAGAGCCTGAATGAGCTGACACTGCCACTTCTTCAGAACTGTCCACTTGGAGGATTGTGACCATCTACCACAAATAACGGGCAATGACAGCTGGAGGAGGCGAAAGATTGAACAATGATGACATTAGAATGAAAGACTACATTTTTTTGTTTTCATCATTTTGTTTATTTGTTTATTTTTTGTGGCCTGTTCAGCCCTCAGTGGGGTGGGGGGAGGCGGGGTTGTGGAGGGCATGTGGTGCTAGGAATCCTGCACTTGCCTAAGCTTGCCTAAGCAGGCATTTCAGATGGCTGAGCTATCTCCTCAGCCCCTGATTTCATCATTTTAAAAGGATGGTCACAATATTCTATTGAGTTAGGGCCTGTATTAAAATGTCATGCAGTATTCACTACAACCAGGAGTCTCATCAGCTATCTAGTGTAAGAGAGTTTTGATTTTCTCTCTCTAAAGACATGAAAGTAACCAGGAATGGCACTTGCCTATAATCCCAGAACTTGGGAGCCCGAGGCAGGGGGATGGCTGTGAGTTAGAGGCCAGCCTGGGCTACAAGGTCAACCTGAAATACTTAGTAAACCCTGTCTCAAAAAGACAAAAATTAAAAATAAAACTCTGAAAGTTTGTTTGAAATTTGTGACATTTATGTTGCTGCTAAGGAAAGGAATGTAAGAAAGGTCAACATTGAAGGTACTATTTTCTCAGAGTCTGGACCCTATAGTTCTTTTGAGGTGCTGCACAAAGAACTTAACAGTTGTAAACACCGCGAGGGTAACACATTTGATCACTGCAAGCCAAGTGAACATGCTATGACTCCGCAGAAGGGGTCTGTTTGTGTTGTGGGGTTCATATCAAGAAGCATACATGTGTTTAATCCCAACTCAGCCAGGAAAAGTGGCTCCAGAAGCCTGTAGAGCAGACAGCCGTGACCTCTGAACTATCAAGCAGGTTCACCAGCAACCAGTGGCAGGAAACAGAGACTCTTGGATGTTTATATCAGATACTTCAGACGAGAGAAGGGCTCAGCTACTGGAAACACCCTGCATGGAATCACCTAATGTGTCTCTCACTGCTGACAGACAGCCAGAACAATCTACTGACAGAAAAGTGTAGAAGCCAAACTGTGTGCAAAACTGCTCACACATGGTCTTTTACTTAACAATTTATTAAAACATCTTCAGAAGGGAAATGTTTTGTATCATTTGCAGAATTCAAATATCCTCATATCAAATTCTTTTGCATCTGCCATCATGTTGAAATGTGAAATTTATTATTCAGTGAGCATGTCAAGTTGGAGATTTGCCTGCTTTCCAGGCTCGGAAGAAATTTGTCTGTGAAGTGTACGTGGCAGGGCAGCTACATGCTTTCCTCTGAGAGACGGTTGAATTATCAAAACAAGAACTAAAAACCGTCTTATCCATTACTGTGGGATGCAGTTAGCAATAAACAGTGTGACACTTTGGAAATCAATTTCGGTTGGCCAGTAATGAAAGCAGCATTATTCTGTAAAGTTCTTCGAATTTGGAAATGGCTGCTGAATTCTGCAAATGCTCTAAGTACTTCACAATGGTAATGACAACATTAAACTACTGCTTGGAAAAAGGAAGAAAACAACTAGAAATAAGCAAACTGCTTACGTGATCCAGAAAAATGTGCCTGGGAATTCAGAGTCCAAGAGGTTCATGTAACTGTTCAGTCATCTCATTCCCAACCAGTCCCAACCTACTCTGACCCCCCAGACCGAAGCAAGGTATCTGCCTGCAGCTTGGCTACAAAGTGGCAGAAATACCCGAATGCAGACAAGGGACCAAGAGTACCAGGCACAAAGGCCACCTTCCACATCCCACACCCACCATCTCCCTTCAGTTTCTTTATTTACGAGTGGGAAATGATAATCTACTATATAAAGTTATTGTGAGCATTAAAAGATACAATGTAAGTGAATATTTTAAAAGAGGATGCAAGAGTTAGTTAAGAAAACAGAGTGGCACATTATATGTGCTTATTCTTAGTTACTGACCCACGTGTTAAATGTAAGTTTCACAGCTAGTCATTAAAGTACATGAGTTTTTCAAAGGAACATGGAAAGTTTTTGAGGACTGATACAAGATGGGTAGCTCTATCTGAAAAAAGGAAGAGACAGAACGAAAAAACCTCGTCTTACCTGCAGGCAATGGGACTGACGACAGAGGGAGAAAATAGCTACTTGTAAAGACATAATGAACAATTTCAGACCCAGAAAAAAGACCTAGAAAAAGCTATTAGTACAATGGTCTATCAAGATTAAAAGCATAAAACACTACCAATTCCACAGCCAACTAATGCTGGGACCTATGAAACTGCTCCACCTCCCTAGGTATTCAAGGCTGCATGCATCCCGAATTCCTCGCTGAGATTCACACACACTACAAACAGAAATGTAGCACCACTGGGCCTTCATTTTGGTAATCAGACGGGCATGATATGAACTGGTTTTCAGTTTCTGACAAGTCACAGGGTGGAGGTTTTTCCCTACAGAGCTGTTTTGCCTTGGTCTTCAAATATATGGGATGCTGGTATTTTATTGCCTGTGTATTGCAAATGTTCTTCTGGCTTTGGCTTATCTTCATACTTAATGGCACCATAGAGAATTTTTTTATCAACAGAGTTGATTTCGTCAATCTTTGTCTTTCTGATTTGTACTTTGTGTGTCTTACACTTCCATTCCCTATCCTGATATTATAAAGATATTCTTCTATGTATTCTAAAAGATTTTAAATTTTGTTTCGTTTTTACACTGATATTATTATTCCATCTGGCATGAGGATAGGAACATGAACAAAATGTACAGTTATTTTCTATACAAATAGGCAACACAGCCAGCCCTGCATATTGCAGAGTCTGTCTGCTCTGCATTATCTGCACAACCAAGTTTCCATTCAGCCATGATGCATCAGGGAAGGCATACAAGTAAGCCCTCAAATTTCAGTAACTTCATAGAACAAAAGTTTATTTTGGGGTCATGAGCCCTCTAGCCCAAGTGATCTGGATGGTCTGCTATCTTGGGAAGAGGTCTTCCAGGTAGAACTCAGAAACCCCACCTCCTTTTGCCCTTTTCAGGGGCTCTCAAGAGAACTGAATAGTATTCATATGAAGCAAAAGTAAATTGTTCATCAGAGGATTTTATGAGCCATGACTGCCAATGAAATGTATAATTTATGTCTTTAGTTTATTGATTGGAACTCAGTCATAGGGATAGCAAGTCAAGTTGAGAAATGTAGTTTAATTTACATCCAGGAGAAAATGAAGATGTTCTGACAAATACATATCCATTCTCTGCCATAGGAGGCTCCACTTCTGAGTTCTCTATTTTTTTCATTGATCTATTGGTCTACCACCATGTCAATGCCATTATGCATGTACTTACTATAGCACAGAATACAAGTGTTCCCAATTAGTTTGGCTACATATGAACCTTCATTCTTGCATACAAATTGAAGAATCTCCTGATCAAGTTCCATAAATAATATAGTCAAATTTCAGTGAACACAAATAAGCCATTTTTTTTTCCCAACTGCATTCTCATGGAAGGAACTGCAAGTACAGACTTAACTAAAATAAGCACACATGCTGGGCATAAATTATTCCTTAAGGATCCTGCCACATAATAGAGATGCAAAGAAGGCTGAGTATCTCACATGAAAAAATATACGTTAGAACCAGCAGCTTTAAGAGGAGCAGCACTGCTTCACAGAAAATGAAAATATGTAAGGCATTGTGGGTTGAAGCATGGTTTGCATTTTGTGGATGAAGTGGTCAATACTTTCATTAAAGACACATAGAAAAGTGAGGCCACAGAGAAGAGCTGAGGGCTATGAGGAAGGCAGAAGGGATGATATTTTCAGGGATGATATTTTCATCTTATATCACAAAAGGAATTTTCCTACACTCTCTTAGCAATTGAACTTGTTAGCTTCCAGGTCATTCTGAATTTACTTCCTTTGTCCATGCCAGTGGTGATTCCTGCATTTGCTGCATTATCACTCTGAAAATGTGAAGGTATTCTTCTGCTCACAGTAACTAGAGAATTAGAGCCTGCTATAGCGCTACTAGACAGTGACTGTCTTTGGTAGATAGTCAAATCATCTTAGCATCAACTTACCAATTAGAAGACCAGTTCTTAAAGTGTAAGGATTTACAAGATATGTACTGTACATGATCATGGAACTTGGTGGAGACCAGTTCAGCACATAAACCTAATCACTTTACATTTCTTCTTATAGATCACTGGGATAATCAGGTTCTTTCAACACCAGGTCCTTGAAGAAAGCAACTTCTTTGTTCCTCCTCTAAGGGCAGGTTCTAGAAATCATCCTTCCAGTTCTGGCATATCCTGAGCTCATCAATCAAGTCCTTCAAATTCTCATGGCATTGCACCCCTAAATCATGCCACATGGGCAAACCAATTTGAAACACATCAGAATGGCCTGGGGATGTAGGTTACTAGTAGAGTGCTAACCTAGTATTCACAAGTCACTAGCAACATACAGAGAGAGAGAGAGAGAGAGAAAGAGAGAGAGAGAGAGACAGACAGACAGAGACAGAGACAGAGACAGAGAGAAAGAGAGACAGAGACCAAAGACCTAAATATAAGAGATAAACATATAATGCTCTTATGAAAAATATATGTAAACCTTAATGATCCTAGATTGGACAATTGTGTCTTAGCTACTTTTGCCTCATTGCTGAGACAAAATACCTGACACACAAAATTAAAGAAGGAAAGGCTTATTTAGCTCACAGTTTGTGGAAGTTTCAGTCCATAATCAGTTGGCTCCAAGACAGAGCAGCGTGGCACAGGGGCAATAGTTCAAGGTGGCAGAAGACAGGAAAAATAACAAGAGCAAAAAAGTGGAACACAAGCCTCTTTCCTCCCTTATATTGTAAGCTGGCTTCCACCCTAGAATGGGTGTGGCATTTGCACTGCCTCCTTGCCCTCCTCGTGCATAGCATAAGGATGTTTACAAAGTGAGGACCCTGGCTCCACGCTGAGTCAATTCCTTAAGTACCGCAAGGTGACACATATATCAACCATTACAAATGGTTTCTTAGATACTAGATCCAAAACACAAATAACTTAAGAAAAAAATAGAACTATACTTAATCAAAATGAATTAAAAACTTTGGTGCTTCAGAGAACTCTATTAATAAAGTTAATAGGGCTCACCCAGCAGGGATGTGGCAGTGCAGTAAAGTGACAGGAAGGACGAAAGAGGCTTTTATTACAGACCTGGGAGGACTGCAGGGAAAGACACGTGGGAACCCTCGGGGCATGAACAGTGAGGGCACCTATATTTATAGGTTCCTAAAGGGGTGAGACCGTGGCAGGTGAGGTGATGATGTTGTGAGGACTCCTTGGAGACCATCCTGGGAGGTGAGGTGGATCATCTTGGCATGCTGTATGAAAGGAGTGCTGGGAAGAGGAGGTAGGCAGTTGTTTGGGCTCATCACCACCTTGTGGAGATGCCACGGTGATTCAGCAGGTTTCCACATGGGCCAGACCCATCAAAAGTGAAGGTCAATCCACCAAACTAGAAAAATATGTAGATCATATACCCAGAATATATATACAGAATTTCTATAAACTCAAAAGCAAAAAAGAAAAAAACAAAAAAAAAACTCAAAGCAAAAAAGTTTCTATAAACTCTGAGCAAATAGCTCAGAGGATTAAAGCACCTGCAAGCAGGCACAGGGGCCAGGGGTTCGATCCCCGGGCCTGCCGTGCTGGCCCCGCACCCAGGGCACTGATACAGCAATTGAGACTGGGTGTGGTAGTGCATACCTGTAATCCCAGCTCTTGGGAGGCTGTAAACAGGTGGATCACTAGGAGTTCTATCTAGTAGTGAGACCCTGAACATCCTGCAGACCTCCCCCCACCCAAAAAAAAGAAGTAAAAAAGACATAACCCAACTTTAAAACGAGCATAAGTTTAAACAGACATGACTTTGAAGAAGATATATAAATGGTCAGCAATCATACAGAAAGGTATTCATTGGGGAAATGCTAGTTCTGACCACAATGAAATACCACTTTAAACCCGCTAGGCTAACTGTAAGAATAATGTAGGCAACAAGAAGTATTGCCTGATGATGGAAGACATTGGGATCTTTATACATTTGCTATGGGGTATAAAATGGCCCAACTACTTTTTTTTTTAACTTTATTTATTTATGTTATGGCCAGCTCAGCCTACCCTGGGGATGGGGCTGGCACAGCATGTGGTGCCGGGGATTGAACTGTAGTCTCCGTGGTTGCCTAAGCAGGTGCTTTAGACCACTGAGCTATCTCAGCAGCCCAGTCCAACTACTTTGAAAAGTAGTTTAGCAGCTCTTCAAAATGTTAAAAAGAGTTATTATAATACCCTTCAGAAGTACTATTCCAAAGTTTACACCCAAGAGAAGTAAATGTATGACCACATAAAAAGGTGTAAAGAAATGCTTAGAGCAGCCTTATTCATAACAGTCTGAAAGAAGAAGCAATCTAAATGCCCATCACCTGAGAATAGATTAGCTGAATGTGGTCTATCCATTAGTGGAATCTTATTCAGCCACAGGCATGAATAGGCATGCCGCACCACGCAGGAGCATGGAGAACAATTTGCTCTATGAAAGAAGCCAGGCATAAAAAGCCACACATTATATAATTCCATCTATTAGAGATTTCCATGATAGGTAAATTATGTGCATCCATTATTTTCCTGGGTCTCTTAGCTGGAACAAGTGTTTTAAATTGTGACTCAGTTCTATAAACATACCCAAAAAAACTCCTGGGGTTCTCCAGCAGTTAGTTCTACCCAAGTCTCTGTCCCCTGTCCCTGAAGTGTGGCTAGTATAAGTCCCAAGCAGTTTGTGGAAGAGTTGTATACTCTTCGAGAATAAAAGAGAGAATACGTGCCAAATTCCCCACACATCCCATTCATTATGGCAGCACTACTGGGCTCCCAGGTGAGGAGTGTGAAACCCCATTTGTCTTCATACCCTTTACTCTTCCCATCTGCATCTACCGAGTTAAGTAGATGTGACTCTGACTCACTCTAGTGCCACATCACCACGATGGTTTGGATACTTCCCCTCTGAGACTCAGAAGTTGCCAGAGTGACAGTGCTAAGAGGTGACACCTTGACTATGGGTAGGCCTCTTCCCTGAGAATGAGATTAAGACCCTTATTTAAGAGGCTTCCTACAATCTTGACTGGCTGGCACAGAAAGGATACTGCATTTATTCACTTTTGATAGACAACCAAACCTGCTTGCTGCTTGGTGTCCAGAACGCAAATGTCTGTTCTTCATGGATTATCCATTCTATAGTCTTCTGACACAGAATAACAAAACACAAGAAGACATGTACAAAGTCAGATCTGAAAGGCCTGTGTCAGGGAACAAAGTTTCAGGTGGGGCTTTAGGCACTGGGAGGAAGAAAGGCATGCTCCTAGGATACTTGGTGCTACCTACATCTAGAGTAACAAGTGGTAACTTGTCAATCTTTTATGTGAGAATAATTCTGGCCATGACTGAAGTCAGACTGAAAATTTAGAATTTACGATTCATATACAATGTTCCTTTTATTTGTCCATGTATTTTGAATACCAAACTGATCCTAAATTTAAAAGATTTAATAATGGTAATAATCAAATACTAACCAAACTAAAATGAAATTCCTAAGGGAAGAAAATGCTGAAAGAAAAAAACAGAATAGTTATTAATGATATGATGGCATCCTAGCTCAACTAAAAAAAACATGTTTCACTGATTTTGAATATTTTTCCACACTGTAATGATTAAACTCTCTTCACTGGTACTTTTTAACAATCTCAGGCAATCAAGTTATGTAAAGTTCTGGCTGCATGATTAGTTAATTAATGCATATTTTACTATTTTAACAGCATTTATCACTTAGTGACAAAATTTAGCTTAATTATTAAAGTATCAATTCAATGTTCTATTTCCTGTCTGCTGCATATTTTAACACAGGTGTATATATTTTCTATCTCATGTTAAAGGGCTAATATAAATCAGATAGCTTGCCATTTCAGCAAAGCCATTTGTTTTTCAAAATGAAATATATGACTAAGAAAAGTTGAAATCCATAGGGGAAAGTAAGATGTAAATGATTTCATATTCTGGGTCTCTAGCAAAGAAACTCTCTTCAGACTTAGAGTGACAGGAATGTTTGAAAAAATGGCTTAAGCACCATGAGCCCTCAGAGTAAGACCTGGTGCTCAGATAAACTCCAATTTCATCTCTTAGAACACTGATTGGTGGGGGCCAAATAGCTCAGCAGAATAAAGTGCCTACAAGCAGGTGCAGGGGCCAGGGGTTTGATCCTGGGCCTGTGGTGCTCCCCACCCCACCCCCCAATTGAGAAGGCAATTGAGACTGGGTGTGGTGGTATAGACCTGTAATCCAGCTCTTGTGAGGCAGTAAATGGGTGGATCACTACAAATCTGATCTAGTAGTGAGACCCTGAACACCCTGTAGACCCTTCCCTAAAAAATACAGAAAAAAAAAACACTGATTGGTCACTAGTGATATCATAGGCATCATGCTAAACTTCAACAATGAGGAGATAAAGGACATGCTCTCTAATCCTGAGAAGTTTGCATTTAATGTGAATATATCCATTTGCTGAAATTCAGAGAAATATCAACATTCAGTTGCACTCAGCAAGTGTGGGGGAAGGTTGCAATTACTGCTACAGGCTCTCCTGCTGGGGCGTACACTGGTGAATACATGAACTCTGTAGTCCATTGATGGGGCCTGATAGAAACACAGACTGTAACAACAGGAGAGAAGCAAGATGCAGCTCTAGTGGTGCCAGTAAGGAACAGTGAAAACTCAGAGAAAGGTTCAAACACATCAAAGATTGGCCTTTGGGGCCAGTTGGACAGCTCAGCAGACTAAAGTGCCCGCTTAGGCAGAGTGCAGTGGCTGAGGTTTAATCCTCAGCATGCTGTGCCAGCCCTGCCCCCAGGGCACACTGAGATGGTGATTGAGATTGGGCATGGTGACGTGCTCCTTTAATCCCAGCACTTGGGAGGATGAAAACAGGAGGATCACTTGGAGCCCAATCTATGTATCAAGACCTTGTATACCCTGTACCAAATACATAAAAACAACAACAACAAAGATTGGTCTTCAACAGGGGAGAGGGATTTGAATTTGGAACAAGTAGAAGACAGCAGGAGAACTGGAGTCAGGGAATCATGTGGTTGGTAAGGTACCTGACTTGAGCAAAGCATAAGACCGATGGGGAAAATGGCAAATTCAGGGAGAAAGACTGAACAAAATAGTAGAAGGCCTCAGATACTATGCTACAGAGCTTGTAAAAGTTTTAAGGAGGAAGAAGGCATAAAACAGGGAAGCCTAGTAAGACACTAAAGGATGTGTTGACTTCCTCCCTGCAGCCCAGGTGCGGGTGCTTCCTGTCCTCTCTCCTCCTCAGCCTTTTGTCCCTCCCTATCCCCACCCCCCTACTCAGAAGCAGTTATAGGCAGAGAAAGTAAAAGTCAGCAGCAGGAGCCATGAAGGCTGAGGAAGAGGTCATAAAGCCAAAGTGACCACAGAGATTACATTTGAGCCACACCTGTAAAGGCACAGACTGAAAGGGTGCTGGAGGTTACAGACCCCACCAAGATGGATTGAAGTGAGGAAGGGAACAGAGCATTTAACTCGTAACTTTCCTTTCAATGACAGAACACACCTGAAGCTCTTCTGTTCACAAAACAGTAGTTTGAACAAAGTCAGTGACACAGGGGAGCAGTTTGATGACAGAAGACAAGGGAGACACTGGGGTGTGCCCTGAGAGCACCTGACAACTCCATGGTATAGCTCCTGTGCACGGCCATCTGCTTGGGCAGCTCTAGGCCTATCAGAGGGCCATGCCAGCTTTAGCCACAATCAGTTGCCAAGTAGGTAAAGACAGGGAGCCACAGCTGTCTGCAGGATGGGCACCGTAATGCTCAGGAAGCCCTGGGCCAGCAGAGTGAGCTTGGGCTCACTCTTTGGAGTCTTGTACAAGTCGCATGGTCCTCCCTCTTTAGAAAGAGAAAAAATACCTGGAAACTAGCGACATTTGACATTGGAACACGTATTCCAAAGAGGACACTTCCAGCTCGCAGCTCTATCTCCTCCTTTTCCATCCCTGTTTTGCAGAACTGCCTAAGCCCTCAGGGATTCACAGCCACTCAATTTCTCTTAGCTGTCACTTACTGGACTCTAAGCAGTAATGGTGGAAACTCGCTGATGTTGTTGACAGCTTTGTGGAGGAGGATGCTGTCCCTCACATCCTAGAGTCCTCTTTTGGGCCAGACTGGCTGAGAAGAGCCCTACCTCAGGGGTACTGTGAATATTTCAACACATATTTTTTGCTGTCTGATCTGGGTAACTCTAGCAGGTCTCTGTGGTAGGCACTTCTTTTTATTGTAGTAAGAACACTTAACATGAGATGTATCTTCTTAAATTTTAAGCATACAGTATATTATTGCTAACTTTAGGTGTAATGTTGTACAGCAGCTCTCTAGAACTTACTCATCTTGGAGTTTTCACTCACTGACTGCCAAGACCCCAGTTCCCTCTTCCTGCAAACCGTAGCAACCACCAGGGTTTGTACTCTGCTTCTATAACTATTTAGACCTCCTTATAGGGTGAGATCACACAGTATTTGATTGCTTGTTTGTTTAAATGTATTTGGTACAGGATCTTACTTTATAGCTTAGACTCATAGTGATCCTCCTGTTTTCAGCCTCCCCAGTGCTGGGATTATAGGCGTGTGCTGCTATTCCCAGACTGGCAGCTCAGGGTGCTGGGGATTTACGGGGATGTGGTGCTGGGGACTGAAGTATTTGTGGTTTTGAAGCCTGACTTATTATATAGACCATGGTATTCTCAAGGTAATCTTATATTTTTGTAAATGACAGACTTCTTTTTAAGATTAAATAGATTCCACTGCATAAATACAACACACTTTCCTTTTCCTTTCAGTGTTGAGTAGACATTTAGATTGCTTCCACACCTTGGCTATATTGTGAAAAATGTTTCAATAAATGTGAATACAGGTGTTTCTTTGAGATCCTGAGTATAATTCTTTGGGACATACTCAGAACTGGCATTGCTGGATCATATAATAATATTATCTTTAGTGTTTTGAAGAACCATCATATGGTATCCATAGCAGCAACAAAAGCCTCTGTCATTGACTTGTGGTCTCTATCTTTAATCTGAGTTACCTTTTAAGAAAGAGAAATGTTAGGCCTAATACAACTCATATCTATTGTCCAGTAGAGAAAGGCAGGTACTTCCATTATAAGAAGTAAAGTGAGAGTGTTTGCCTAGAATCCACAAGACGCTGGGTTTGATCTTTAGCACTTAAAAAAATGGGTGGGATTTGTAATGCTAACAACTGGGTAATGAGCAATGGCTGTTAGTTGTTCAGCTAATATCCAATGCAATTTAATTTTGACTTCATCGTACTCATATTTTTTATTCAAAAGACACTGTTCTGCCTCTGTCATATTTCCCTGGAGCTAATGTTGTAGTGAATGGGAATAGACAAGAAGCAAAGAACAGAATGAAGAAGTAAATTAACTAAATGTCAGATAGTGCAAAGTATCAGGAAAAGGAACAGCGTGTGTGTGGAGGTGTGACTTGGGAAAGGGCTGAGCAAGAAAGGCACACTGAAGCAAAGACTTGTGGTGATGGGGAAGGCCGGCAGGCCTGGCAAAGGGCAGAGTATGGCCAGGGAGAGGTACTGGGAGCAGCAGGGAGGTCCGAGTAGCAATGGGGAGGAATTGTGGACACTGGGAGAGCACTGGGAAGACTCAACTTTCACAAGGAGTAAAGCGGGCATCATAGGCGGGATGTGGTTTGGTTCTCTCTCTCTCTCTCTCTCTCTCTCTCTCTCTCTCCCCCCTCCCTCCCTCTCTCCTTCCCTTTCTTCCAAATTTCTTATAGTCTGATGTCTACTAAAATTATCCTCTGAGGGAGTACAAATGGTCTTTGAGCTTGCATATGCAAATTTGCCTTCACTTATTGAAACAATATATTTTCATTTTTCTTAAACAGTTCCTAGCACTTGGAGCTTCTGAGCTTAGCTTCCTTTCTGTACAAAACAATCCCATTGCCTTTGGCTCAGTGGCCCTTCCTGTCTCTTACTGCCTTCTTTTTATTTGTGAAATATTCTTTCTTTTCCCGGCTGTCAGATAAAGGCATCTGTACAGGTCCATGGCTTTATCTTATTTCTTCACATCCTCTCCTTTCTTGTCTTCTTCCCTTGGTTCCCACAGTATCAAGCATTGACTAGAGTGGGTCTTGGGCTGTCATGTAGAATCTCAGCCCATCCTCAAGGAATCAGTCCTACATTTTTATGTACTTACTGGAACCATCTGGTGAAATTTCAAACCCCATGTTAAATTCTTTCCTTTGCTCAATACCTGACTGCTGATAGCCTGTAGCATACCAGCACACCAGGTCACACTATAGGCAGGGACTTACATTCCAGTGCAAGTGACAGACCAGAAACAAGTGCACAGATAAATAAAATCATCACAAACTGTGATTGGCTGCGAAAAAATCCCAAGAGCAAAAACACATGAGGTGGGGTGAGGGCAAAGTTAGGAAGATTTCAAGGGTGGAAGAGGGGAAACCTACCTGAGACAGAAAATCTGGTGGCTCTGAGAGGAAACACTGGTCTGCTGGGACAGATTTTCATTCATCACTTTATTCACGTGTACGGCAGATATTCCTGAAGCATGGCTTTGTACACAGTAGCACAGGAAGTCACAGGCTGAAATCCTGGCTACCTGTGTGTTATGTGGGTGGGAAAAAACACAAGGAAGGGGCAGCATCTAAAGCAAACATTTCTCTCAACTGCATTCTGCCCCACTTTATGCTTTACTATTGATATATTGCTCTAGAAACTTAGAAATAACACCTCAGAATCATCCTTAAAACTCTCTTTTGTGCTGGCCTAATAGCTCAGTGGACTAAAGCACCTGCTTAGGCAGAATGCAGTGGTCTGGATTCAATCCCTGGAGTGCAGTGCTGGCCCTGCCTGTGGGGCAAACTGAGACACTGATTGAGACTGGAGTGGTGGAATGTGCTTGTAATCCCAGCACCTGGGAGGATGGAAACAAGAGAATCACTATGAGTCTGATCTATGTGGTGAGATTCTGCAGACCCTGTAGACCCTGTCTTAAATACAGGAAAAACAAAACAAAACTCTCTTTCCCTTGTATTAGCCCATGTAGTTCAATGCACTTCTGCTTCCACTATGGATTTAAATCAAAATTCCCCACTCAGCTCAGCCCTGTGCTCTATTCTTATTGTTGAGACAAGAGCATCAACTTCCTTCTTCCTCTAGCTCCCTTATTCTATCATCCTTCTCCCAGCCTTTATCACTTTTCCTAAGGCATAGTGACTCAATATACCCATCTGAAGTAAGGACAAAGTCCCCATCTAGCGCTGGAATCCTTCCATTGTCTGATCCCAGGGTATCTTTGTCTGCATTCCTCCCCCACTTCAGGAGGCGCAGCACACAACCAGGCAACCAGGAGTCCAGCCTGTGACTTCTTGTGCTACTGTGACAAAACCATGCTGTACACGTGAATAACGTGCTGAACAAAAATCTGTCCCAGCCACCCTATGTTTCCTCTCAGGTCACCAGATTTGCCTCAGTTTTTCAGCTCACAGATTATCTAAAAGATTCACACTTATCACGACAGCTCCTAACACTCAGTCGCCATGGATGTGGCCATTGCGAGGCATGTGTTATTTAAAAGGTGGGAACGGTCTTTATTATAGTGCAGTGGTTTTGAAACACTTTTGACAACAATAAATGAAAAAATAACAATCAGTGCTTCTCAAAACTTTATGGGGTTTTTGTATGTATACCCTTCTTGGGAAGAATTTATCCCTTGTGATAAAAGAACCACTTTAAGAAAGACATAGCTAGTTAATAAAAGAAGCAAAAGTCCTGGGTGCTTACTCCAACTGTCTCAAATTCATAGATGTAATCACGGAAGATCAAAGACAACATCACCCAGCTCAGGACTTTTGAACTCCTGGCATCTAAGTGATTGAAGCTTCCTTTTGATTTGGAAAATTCTCTTTAATATTTGCCAAGTCACATTTGCAAAGGCAAAAAGAGAGTCAAATATTGATGGAAGTTAGTTACTAAAAAGACCAAAGGCTAATATGAAATATCAATAGACCTTTGAGTAATTAAAAGCAATTCAGCACCGTTCCTTTTTTATATCAATTAGAGTAGCTGTAACAAGTTCCTTCTCTCTTTCCAAAGTACTTAAAAGCTTGGGCCATCATCCATGAACACTCTTAACTCTGGTTTGTCCCTGCATGACTCTTTTAGTAGTGAGCACCTTGGGAAAGACATTTAAACTGGAGCATTTTAATTATATGCTTAATATGGGAGTTGTTAAAAGATAAGAGCATCTGATTTGAACTCAATTTAAATTCCACTGAAATTATTAACACAGCACAAGAAATTATAGACATGATCAAGGGCTTACAGATCAGCTGTTATTAATAGAGCAATAAGAAAGGTGTTCCATTTCTAGAGCTCAGATATTGTGTACTAAAACAGCCTTTTTGTGTTTCAGATTTGTTTAGGTGTTTTGAGGCATCCCAGGGACTCACAGATTATTACGTGTCAAACACTGCTTTACACAATCATATTTTGGCAGCAAACCAAGCTCGAATCTTGAGAAACTGAGTCAAATGTTAAAAATGGGTCATGGCAACTAAGCCTCAAGCCCCTTTCAGGGTGTGGCTCAATGGTAGAGTTCTTGCATGCACAAGGCCCTGGGTTTAATCCCCAGCAAGCAACTCACAAGAGTCAGTCTGTAGTATTCAGGTGAGATTTCTTATGCTAATTAAAAAAAAAAAAACCTCTTGACACTTGGTATCTTCTGAGGAGTATGAAATCCTTAAGGGGTAAAGTTGAAGAGCCACAAAGGAAATGAATAATCTATTGGCCTGCAGGAGGGATGATAACAAGTACATCAAAATAATATTTCTCTCTTGATCATAAAGCAATTTCCTCTCCCTCTTAGGAAACAGCAAACTCCCTATCTTCCCTCAGGGTGCATAGGACGGCAGTTCTCCTTCAACATGCTGATTTTATTTCTCAACACAAATGCAGGATTCTTTCCCTCTAGTTCAGAGTCTCTCCGGAGTGGCACTATTCACATCTTGGACCAGATTATTCCTTGCTACTATTGCTGTGATCACAGGGTGACATCGTGTATGCTGCAAAATTCAGAAATGTCCTTGACCTCTGCCTACTAGATACCAGCAGGACCCACTCTTCATTCCTATTATCAAAAGTATGACCATCAGCAACAGTCTCCAGACACTGCCAGATATTTTTTAGAGAACACCCATGTCCAGCTAAGAACCACTTGTCTAGGTAAATGAAGGTTAAGTGATTTAGCAAGGATAGAGTCTTCTGGCCAACACACTCACTTCTCTTGTTGGTTAATTCTTTAGACAAGTTAGAGTTGCATAAGCATTCCTTTTCAATATTCAAACAAAGTCTTAATAGCCGTTAATAAGTGAAGCCTCCCCTCCTGTCCACATTTATTACTCTGATCAGTTCCAATCAGAACTCAGGAAGCTGAACTGAAGTTCCTGGTTCTCAGAGTCCTACTCCAAAGTTTACATTAAAAATTCTTAGGAACATAAACAGAAACTAATTTCAACTGAAATTCTATTGGGGAAACACAATAGAAAACAGATGGTGGTACTCGTCACACAGTACAAATCCTCATGGTTCAGTGGAGAACATTTCATGTGCTAGAGGACTCCTAGGGTCATATAAATAAACAGTTTTAAAGCATGGAATTTATTAGACTCATAAATCAAAACAAAGCTAAAGGAGTTCTGCCTTTCTCTGCTTGGACTGTTGACTCGATGAAAGGGAACCACGGTCATTGGTCTGGTGGTCACTAAGCCCTGTAGTATACGCTACCACAGCGCTGTGCACACGGCAACTCTGAGACAGTCATTACCTTTTCCTCACTAGCATCCTCTTTTGTAATGTTAGAAGAGCAAGCACCATTGGAATTTAAAAATCATATATAATACCAAATATGTGACAAACACTAAACAAATGCCAGCCCTCACCTGGCCTCTGAAACCATTGTGCTAGGTCCTTGGCTTATGAACACCATCCTTTTCCTCAAAATTTTTTCAAATACAAAAGTTCAAAGCTGAAAATCCTATTTCCGTTCATTTTGTCTGGGGAAACTGTGACCAGTGTCTGCTGTTATAGCCACCATCCATATAAAATGAACGCATAGCTATTTTAAAATCTATCATAAAATTACTCACCCAAACCATATTCAAACTGTTTTGCAAGTTATCACAAACAGCCTAAAAATGAACTGTACAGCCTCTTAAGTTTTATGAGCTACAAGCAAAGGCTCAAGTTTATCACCTTTCTTAGGGAAATTCTCCAAGGAAAAGTGGAAAAGCCTAAGGCACTGAAGACAGGTGTGTCTGTTGCCTTCTGAATTTTATGACCCTGATACTGAGCTGTGTCCTTGTGAAATTTAGTTCTTCAGCACACGTTTCTTCCTCTTCATTTGCTTTCCTCTCATGGTCCTCCAACAAAGGCAAGTTCCTCTGCCGGCTAATTAGGAGGGTGCCAACCAGCACACACCTGACAGCACCCACTTCCCTCTGGCATCTCTACCTGGGCAGCAAGTCACACACATTCACCACTGATGCCTTCTATCTACATTCCACTTCCAACTGGAGCAACAGCCAGATAGCAGCTTCTCTGTGACTTTTTGTTTTTGTTATTGTTTTTAAAAATTCATACAACTGAAGAACATTCATAAATGGAAAATATGCATAAATATTTATTACTTTAAAAGCTCAACACTCATTAAGAGAAGGTTGATAAACTACAGCATGTTAATCAGTAGTGGAATCTGGATTTCTCATCAGTCTGAACACGTGGGTAAAAGGCAGAAAGTTTGTCTTGGCTCAGTGGCAGTAGCTTTGGGCCAGGAAAGCTGGTACCGGTGACCCATCCTGAACAGTAAGATGCAAAGGCAATTGCACAAAAAAGAAAGGACAGCTAGCCTGAAGCCCTTTGGCTCAAGCAGAAATGCAATAAATTGTTTCCTAAAATATTTATGAAATGCAACATCTGCCAAGATCTCCTTCCCTAAGGAGACTTCCAGAGAAGTGTTAGGCAGCTGACAGAAATGGAAACCTGGACTACTTCAGGTAGAAAATGTTTATCTGTAATGGAAAATTCTGAACACATATGTAATCAAGGTGTGTGTAGTAGCCTATGTGCTCACATGGCATCTCAGAGTCACACCTCCTCGTGGAAACACCCCACGAAATACCCTGGGCAGTGACTAGGAGAGCTGTTTCTACTATGATTAGATTATGTTCTGTGGCATGGCTGACTTTAAGAAACTGTCGGAGAGGGCTGGGGAAATATTTGCTCAGTAGAATAAGCGCTTGCCTGGCAACTGCAAGGACCTGAGTTGAATCCCTGGTCCCGCAAAAAAAAAAAAAAAAGAAAAAAGAAAGGCAGATATTTGGGCAGGCCTGACCTTGTCACATGACTGCTTTAAATGAACATTTTCTGCAGCTGGCAGCAAAAGAGAAAGTCAGAGACTCAAAGCACGCAAAAGAGGCAATGCACTCTTGCCAGCTTACAGGTGAAGAGGACCACGCAGCAAGGCGTGTGGACAGCTGCTAGCTGCTGAATGTCATCTTTGACTTTGTCCTACAACCACAAGGAAGTGAGTTCTGCCAGTGATTTAATAAGCTTGAGAATGGGTTCTTCTTCAGATTCTGGAGATGAAGACACGGCTCATCTAATGTCCTGATTTTGGTTTTGAGACTATGAAAAGAGAACTCAGCTTTGCCATGTGAGCTTATTAGCTTATTAGGTTTTTCTAGGTGGCTAAGTTTACAATTATTAATTAGATGGCAATAGAAAACTCCTGCTGAATGCTGTTACAACAACCAATTACTCTCAGTACTGGTCTAATACCAGTGTGGGGTGCGGCTGGGCCTCAGGGAAAGGGGTGCTGCCCCAGGGACAGTCTACGAACACCCAGCCCATGGTGTTCTAATCCTCATGGACTTGTGAGGCCATCTACACCAGGGAGAAGCATCTGTATCCTCTACGTCTTTGCAAAGATGACCAGTCTCAAAGAAACTTCAGAATCTTTCTCAGTCTAAATGTCCCCACCTATAAACTAGGTTCTGGCAAAAAAGTAAGAGGGATAATGTGGATGAAACGTCTGGCAGAATACCTGACATAGAATAGACATTCAGTGAATGTTGTTTTGGTAGCTTTTCATTACTATTACAAATACTGAAGATAAATCAACTTAAAAAGAAGAAAGGCTTATTTTGGGTCACAATTTTGGAAATTATAGTCTTTTACTGATTGGCCCTGTTGTTTTTGGCTTCTGACAGCACAGTATATCAAGGCAGTGGAAGTCTGTTCATCTCATGGCTCAGTGAGAAAGAAAAAACAAAGAGGAGTAGATCACAGTCCCACAATACTCTTTGAGGGCCCACTCCAATCACCCACAGCCTCTCACTAGACTCTATCTCCTAAAGTTTCCGCCACCTCTCCAGAGCACCAAGGGCTGAAGAACAGGCCCTTGACATGGGGGCTTTTGAGCAATACTTATGTAAATCACAGCCTGTACCCAAGTCAGGGTCTTTTGGGTACAGGGTCAACCCAAGTCAGCTCCCCTTTGACTCACTTCCCTGTTTGTCTTTTGGCAGGTTTAGCAGCTTGTCTGAACTAATACTGTAAAACAAATTATTTGGAATTTAACCCAGGGCCCTTGCACTGAACTGCATTCTCAGCTCCCTTTTCAATTTTTTTTCTAACTTTTGAGACAGGGTTTTGCCAAGTCATGAAATTTCTGGGCTCACACTTCAGATCTTCCTGTCTCAGCCTTGCAGAGTGCTAGGATGACAAGTATAGGCCACCACATCCTGCTTCTGAACAAGCAATTTTTTTTCAAATTTATTGACTTGATACTGTGCTAACACTTCCAGGCTGAGGCTCCTGTCACACTGCCCTTCTACACAGGCCTGAAAGAAACAGGAACTGACACTGCCTGGAGGCCTGATGCCCCTTAAATGCTTTTACTAAGCACCTAGACAGAGGACTCCAGCTAATCTGTGCAATCCCCTTCTACAAAAGTATAAACTGAGGCTGATTTAGTTTGAAAGGCAGCACAAGTAGAGTCAAGGTTGAACTCCAAGTCTGTTTGACTTGTAACTGAGCACCTGCAGCAAGTGCACAAGCTTGCCAGGAGCTGAAGGCTGCTCTTGTGTCTGGACATGCAGTGTCTGGGCCTGCTGGCTGCAGGTTCCCCTTCTACAGATTACTGTGGGGCTCTCATGACCACTTCATGACCATCGAGTGTTTCCCCAAACTCTGCTCCACAGATGGCAGGCTTGAATTTGCAAAGCAAAGAACAGCAAGCAGAGTATTCCCAAGAAGAAGTCTTAGAATTGTACAAGTTTAGTCCTTAGACATGTCTTTAATCTGGTATATTTCTTACAGTTGCAGTGATCTCCGATTCTTTTTCAACCTATGTAAAACCACTATGAACACATTAATGAAATTCAGAGTCAGTATTTAGGAATATACAAGCATATGAGGAATATATTTAGGAATATAAGGAAATATAGACATACAAGAAAATTTAGAACTAATATTTAATTTGGGGGAGTTCTTTAGTTTTCTGTGTAAATAGTCATAATTGCAATTCTGGAGTAACAGAAGAAACAGAAGGACTACAAGCAATCCTAATAAAACTCACTGAACAGAGGGGGAAATCCTCACTTAATCTGCTCTAAAATGAAAAATCCAGGGATTAATCGATTAATCTCAACACAAAGGCCATGCTCATCAAGTAGCTTCTTCAGCCTTCCCCATCTGGAGCCCTCCATCTCCACTCGCTGAAAAACCCAGAGACACAGTTCCCCTGGCTATTTCTGTTTGCATCTGCCTCTGACAGTGTGGGGTGTGATGACATTGGCTGCATCTGCAACATGCCCACCTGGGAACTGGGAACTGGGAACTGGGAACTGGGAACTGTTTCCTGCTGATGCAAGCATGCACTTCAGAGAAAAACTCTCTTGCCTGCAGGCCAGGAGATACTCAGAACTTGGCATCTTTCAGGAGAAACCTCCCAATGCATAGTTCATTCAAGTAAGGAATTCAGAGAAACACATTTTTAAAAATACATTTTAAAAAAAGCAATGGCATGGGCTTTCTCACTTTAAAACTATGTACTATGGAAGGAAGATAGCAGGCACTTGGTTGACAGTTATGTATTCCTGAATCATGAGTACAAAAAAAAAATTATAAAATTGCAGGATGAGGCGAGGTGGAAATAATTGGAATTGGCAGTGTTTTCCTGTTTTTGTGAAGTGCTCCTCTATTTTCTGGTCTCAGGGTGTTTCACTGGTGCCAACAGAGAAAGCTAAGTAGATCTGGGTATCAGGAGATGGAAGAGGCACCTACTTCTAAACTGAGACAAGGCTAAGAAATTTTTCCTGGAATGTTTTGGTAGTATGTTTTACAGAAAGTAAATCCCTCTGTCTGTGCAAATGAAACACAGAGAAGGCCAAGTGCTTTTGACATACCCAGCTTCCCCAGGGCAGCAACCAATGGTTCCGCAGCACTGATTTTCTAAATCAGAAATCTCAATACCCTTCAGCTTCCCTTTTGTGCTGAGCGGCAGAACAGTCTGCTTGATTGTCAGAGAGCGTTTCTTACTCCTGCATAAAATATTTCTTAAATTCATTCTCCCTTTTCTTCCCACAGCCTCAGGCCAGGTCTTCCCTATCTGCTTCAGCCTTCATGCTGGCTCATGCCACTCAGAACCACTCCTGGGCCTTAAGAAAACCATAGAATGGAACCATCATGGAAGCCAAATATTTAGGAGGGAAGATACAAAACATATAGTAACGTTTAAGATTATTCACATGTAGCCATATTTACCACTCAGTCTCTTTATTTTCGCTATTGGCCAACTTCCCTACCTTACCTTATTCCTTTTTACTGTCTTATATTCTATGTCATCTGGGAGTTTACTATATTTATTTATTGGGCCTCCTGCTAGAATGTAAGCCTTATGGAGATGTACTTCATTCACTGATATATCTCAAGCACCCAGGAATCTTGCTCATTGAAAATATTTAGTAAACATTGCTGGAATTGATTCCTAAATGAATTGACAAAGCCTATGAAGGAAAAATAAGAAATTTAGAGAAAAAAAATCAAGAGGATCTAACCTAATCTTTAGGGAAAAGAAGTAGAAATAGTCCGCAAAGAAGCTACATTTAAACTGCACCCTGGAGGATGAGGTTAGCTTGGTGAATGGAGTGGGAAGTGACCAGGAAAATGGGAGCATTGTCGTATACACAGGCCCTACGGCGGGCGGGAGGGATGAAGTAGTTAGTGGTGTGCAGGACGTTGTCATGAGGCTGTGGCAGCAGGGAGCTGTGGGAGAGGTAACCTGGATGAAACTGAATGTGGGGAGGAGGCAGGGACTATGCACTAAGGTGCCACATCTGGGGGGTCTTTGTTTAATGAATACGGAATTTCAGTTTGGGGTTCTAAAGATGTCTAGAAATTGATGATAGTGATGGCTACACAAAACTGTAATGTACTCACTGCACTGTGAATACTCAAAATGGCAAATTTAGTTTCATATACATTTTAGCACCATGTACATAAAATAAAGACTTAACAACCACCCTAGATGACAGGCATTATTACTCCAGTTTCATAAGTGAGAAAGCTGATGCTGAATGATATTAGGAGGTCTGCATGAGAAAGTATAGAACTGGGGTTTGAACCCAAGCTTTTTTTGACCAAAGCTTGTGCTTTTAACTTTATGCTAATGCTGTTGCTCATAATAAGCTGGCCAGATCTACAGCTTCTGCCATGGCTGTACTCACACTCTAAGGGATAAGTCACTGAGTAGTTACTGTCTTCTTTTTCTGCCTTTGGAACTGTCAGTGAGCAGAGGGGGACTGCATGTAGCTTAAAAGAACTAGTGTCTACATGTCTGAACACAACAGTCCTCCTGAACGACACTTGTTCCAGAAGGCACGCACTGCTTCAGTGTTCTTAAGTTTGGTCAGTCTAGTTATTTTGCATAAATCACATATCTGAGCATTGAAGATGACTGTTTTCATAAACAAACTGAATTTATGGACAATAAAAAATGAAAATAGTATTTAACTAAGAACTTCTCCAACACAGATTAAATTCATAAAAGATTTATCCCTAAGAAGAGACTGGGGCAATAACACTGGTCAATTATTTTCACATTGAGAAACTATATTTAAACTAAAGTATCTATGAGGCTAAAATTAAAATCATTCCTTCCCCTCTGTGAAAATTAAGGAGAGGAGAAAAATATGAGGCTTTTTCTTTTACTGTGACACTCTTGTCTTGGTTCTCAGTGCTGGCATTTTGTACTTTATTAGGAGTGGCACTTGGGCAAGGTTCTTTGAGATGATTCAGAATGGAAATTTGGCTATCAAGAGATGAAATGCTTACATGATTTCCAAAGGCTGGTTAAGACAACGAGGCAACTCTTTATTTTTCAAGTCAATCAAAAGCATACTGTTCCTCAGAGCTATGAGCAATGGCACTGCTCCGAGGCCATTAAGAAAGTACATTGATACGTTCATTGTCCTATTGCAAATTAGGCAAATTCATAGTTTTCATTCTTGCTTATCACCATTCCCTGCTCAAATCTACCCTGAATTTTGTCCTGCAAAAACTACCCGCTGTGTTGATGCTTCCATAACTTCATTCTGGTATCATTTTTGACATTTTGCTCCATCTCTTTGCCAATACTGCTGCTATGTATTAAGTAACTAAAAAGCAAATTTACTTTTGAAAAGATAAACATATTTTATGTAGGATATTATATTATGACATAGTCATACCAGATCATTTTCCACAAGTAAAGGTAATTACTACAATACATGGAGGAGCCCATAGCTATGGTTCCTACCAACTATGGCCCATGCTTTATAAAGCAGTTGAGAACTGGCTTCCAAGCTGTTCAGTGTTCTAAAGCTGGATGTGATCATAATCATATGTTGCCTTATGAGGAGCCATTAGCAGTCTCACACTCCTGGGTCTTTATGCTGCATTGGCTGGCACCACTAGCCTTGACATGGGATTTTGTGGGACTGCTCTCCTGCAGTTCTCTTACAACCATCAACTCTCCCTCTTGTGGTGGAGTCACCTTGCTTTTCTTTGTACTGGGGATCAAACTCAGTGCCTTGCACTTACCAGGCAGGTGCTTATGCCACTGAGCTATCTCCCGGCCCCACCTTCCTGCAGCTCTTGTGTACACACTGGTGAACCTCAGATATGTTAGTCACTTTTCCTTTGTTGAAACAAAATACAGGCTGCCTAATGGAGCGATTCATTTGGCTCCCATTTTCCAGTTATTTCAGTCCATGGTTGTCTCTATCTAAGCATGAATGGCATGGTAGAAGCAAGGCTGCTCAATCTATGGCAGCAAGAAAGTGGAGAGACAAGTAATGAGCCAGGGACAAGAATCTATCTTTCCAGGTCCCATGTCCAGGGACCTAGCTCACCTAGGCCCCACCTCCTCACAGCGCACAGAGTCATGAACTCATCAATGAATTAATTCACTGAGGAAGACAGTGCCCCAGGATCCAATCACCTTTAACAGCCTTCTCAATACCTGAGTTTGGGCCAGCCAGATAGCTCACCAGACTACAATGACTGCTTTAGCAGAGCTCAACGTCTGGAGTTCAATCCCCAGCATACCATGCTGGCCCTGCCCCCCGGGGCATGCTGGGAGGTGATTGAGACTGGGCATGGTTCTGTGAACCTGCAATCCCAGTGCTTGGAAAGCTGAATACAGGAGTCTGATCTATGTAGTGAGACCCTGTACACCCTGTAGAACTTGTCCTAAATTCATAACAAAAAAAAATATTTTAGCTTTTGGGAGAAATTTTGGCCTAAACCATAACACGGTTTCAGCTTCAGATTGTCTTACTTTAAACCCTTTCTGAGAGTGCCCTCTCCCTTACGCAGTGATGGCACTCAGTTTATATTGCTAGCTTGCTTTCATGTCTTACCTTTACATGAGTAGATACAAACACCTGCAGAGCACATCTCCTTGAATATCCCATGCACTGCAGGCAGAATATGACTCAAATTCTCTTTATTTTGTTTTAATTTATTCCCCTTGTTGTTTTCTGAATTTTCTATTTCACTTATTATAATCATCTTCCAAATTTCCTAAGCTTGGGCAAATTTATACTGGTTAGGTAGGGAGTTGAAGAGAAACAAAGATGTCAGTTCTCTTAGTGGTGGGGAAGAAGATCAGAAAAAGTCTCGGGATATGATGAGAGAAGAGAGAAGTTGGTTAGATACTGGGTCTGGCACTACGCTAGATGCTGGGTATGTGAAAATAATAAACACATACGTGTTTACAAATGAGATAATTAATATGAAGGAGAAATACTAAGGCATGGAAGGGGGCAATATTGTGCTAGGCATGGAATTTTCAAGATCTCCAAAAACATTATTTTATCTACTTTTATAGACAAAGTAAAGAGATAATTGGGTTGCTCAAGTTCATTGAAAGTGAACACGTCCAGATCTTGAAACCCTTGAGGGTTGTCTGAGATTCTTTCAATCCTATCTGTTTTCATGATTTCACACTCAGAGTAACTTATATTTAATTCATTTTAATTTTCATTCTCTTCTCCATCAATAATAATATAAAAACAAGTATGTAATGTCACTAAGAGAAGTGAAAAGGGCAGAGAAAAGAAAATGAAACATTTTGGGAATTTGAAAGCATTATTTTAGTAGGTTGGAGTTTTTTTCCTCGCAGTTTAAGATTTGGGTCATCACATTGAGCCACATCCTAGTCCTCTTTCATTTTTCATTTTAGACAGGGTTTTTTAAGTCACTCTGTTGCCAAGGCTAAGGCTGGGCCTGAACTTGTGATCTTCCTGCCTCAGTGTCCATTGATCTGGATAACAGATATGCACTTCCATGTCCTGCTTGTAAGGCTGGACTTTATGATTAAGATTTTCATAAAATTGCCATACCTACTGGTCCTTCAAAAATAAAGGAAATCAAAGGTAAAGGGATGGATTTGAGATAAAATAAATGTAGTCCATTAAAAATATCTTTCACAAGATAAAATCCCAAGAAAGGCAAACACTGCATTTTTTGCTGAGAATGTTCAATCTCTCACAGCCCAACTATTTGGGAACCATAAACATACATGATCACCCAGAAGTACATAATCTACTGATGACAATACACTACAATTTTTATAGTGTACAAAGAATGAGTTAGAGAAATACTAATATTTTATTTGCTCCTTTATGTTGTATGCTATGTGTTGGTGCCAAAAGAAATGACCAGGAAACCTGATGAAGGTAGCTCAGAGGACTCACTGAGATTTGTTCCTCAGCAAAGAACCCCCAAAGCAACTCAGCTTTATTTCAGGCTAGTGAATGTGATCTCATGCATAATCACTTCAGTAAAGGAGGACCATGTGCTTAGTCACGAATGTGACCACGATCTCTATTAACTTCCATCCTATCTGTATATCAGTTTCATGCAAGGGTCAACCATTAGCATTCCAAGCAAAGGAGAAAGCAACAAATAAGAGAGTCCACAGGTAAAGCTGCTATCCATCACCTGGAGTCCCACCTTCTGGGACTCGCTTATCCCAGGTTTCCCAGATTTTCAGCAGCAGACCACAGCTGTCCCTGGGCCCCATTCATTACACTCTATTTCTTGAACTGCTGGTTAGGCTACATCTTTACATTATACTGACAAAAGCTTTTTTGTTTAGCATTACAACCATGATTCATGCAGTATGAAGGCAACTGAAAAACAGTATAGGGGCAGACACACTCAACTTCGCACACAGAGGTCAGATATTGGATATCGTGCTAAGAATCTTCCCATCATTGTTAGAACACCACTAAATTTTCAGGTGGATTCTACAGCATCTCATCTAGTAGTTGATTTCTTTAGGTTGTGGGAATTAATCCTAGGACCAGTGACCAGTATTAAAAATAGGCTCTAAAGCTTAAGTGTTCTGTCTCTCAACTTTCAAAAAACTAGAGGATAGCAGCTGTGAGAGAAGAGAGCCCGTTTTCCCTTCCCTCTCCCTTCCTCTGTTCTCTGCTGGGGCTGAAACCCGCCTGGCTCCATTTGTTCTGAACCACTGTGCCTTTCCTTCCCCATCAATACCTTCCTCTGTTTCCACTTCCCATTCCACAGGGTTCACGCACCTGCTTTTCTAACACATCCTAATACTGGGCCTGGCTTTAGTCACTGAAAGGAGTAAAACAGAGAAGCTTCACTATGGCTTTTAACTAAAATCAATAAAGAGCAAACTAAAAGATCCTTTTCAAATGGGATGGGAAACAAAGGATAGAAAAAGGGGGAAGAAGGAGAGGGAAAGAGGATGGTGAGAAAAGTAATTGAAAGAAAAAAAAAAAGCAGGAATGAAGCTTTTCCAAATGGGAAGGGGACCTTGAGATGAAGCCAGCTGGGAGGCCTGGCAGGACTGGGGACAAAGAAGGAAAGAAGAGCATGAGCAGGTATCAGTTCACCACAATTAATGTAATCATTATGCCTTGCAAATATGTATGGATAAAGAATAAAAATAAGCTTTTTCAGCTGGGAAGAAAACGTGTTGAGAACTTCTTCTTGCCAAGCGGCGCCCCGCCGGGTCTCCGCGCCCTGCGCCGCCGCGCCTGACCGGAACTTCTTCTCGCCGAGCGGCGCCGCGCCGGGTCTCCGCGCCCCCACGCCGCCGCGCCTGACCGGAACTTCTTCTCGCCTAGCGGCGCCGCGCCGGGTCTCCGCGCCCCCGCGCCGCCGCGCCTCACAGGAACTTCTTCTCGCCGAGCGGCTCCGCGCCGGGTCTCCGCCCAGCCGCGCCACTGCGCCTGACCTGAACGTCTCGCCGAGCAGCGCCGTGCCGGGTCTCCGCCCCCCCGTGCCGCCACGCCTGACCGGAACTTCTCTCCCGTGGCGAACGCCGGGCTCCTCCCGTGCCGCCGCGCGTGGAACTCATCCACAGCTGACACTGGTCCGGGGCGCTCTGCGCCTGTCTCATGCCACGCCTGTAGCCCACCCCATTTGGTTTGACCAGCACACCTACCAGGTAAGGATCTCTGAAATTTTCTTTAATCTCCCTACACAAGCCCACCTGAACTATAGTCCGGAACCTATTCACCAAACCCTCTGGCCTCGTGCCAGCCCGGTAAGGACCCTCAACCTGCGTCCATCCTTGGTCTCAACTCCAAAACTCTGACTCCACCCATAGTTCAGACCCACAAGGCCTCACAGCAGCCAGTGGACTGAGCGGTAACTCTCAGCCAGGTACCACTGGAGGGGAACAAGCTGGGTGGATCCAGAAAAAATCCCCATAGGTGCTAACAGCATAACTTCACCAA